>KZ808037.1:264389-276195 GCA_000696205.2 Oncopeltus fasciatus
TTTTTTTTTTTTTTTTTTTTTTTTTTTTTTTTTTTTTTTTTTTTTTTTTTTTTTTTTCTTTCTTACTTCCCACCATGAAACTACGTCATCCCATATGCTCGTGCATGGGAGAAAATAAAAATTCCACCACGAAGGAGTAGCGTGATCTATACTTAGATTCCTCATCCAAAATAAATTTATATATTTATAAGCCCGAAAGAACAATGTGTGTAAAAATGTCAGTGAGACCACTGATGTTTCCTCTAGAATCGCCGGGAAGGTAGAGTGGGGGAAATACTCACCCATCATACATTCTTAAATATATTACTTAAAGCGTTTTTCGGCTAATTAGCACAAAACATAAAAGTTAGAAAATTAAATTTTACGTCTACTATTATTAATTAAGTATTTTTTAAGCTAAATTACAACAAAGATAATACGACTATAAATTTTAGTCTACCCCTGAATCCTCCCCCCTCACTTTTATCCCATTACAACCACAAATAACTATATTTAAGAGTTTGCTATAAAAAAGCCTTAAATTGATTTCTATATTTAAAAAAAGAAGGGTCCCCCCTAAATCTCGAATTTACATTATTAAATGTCTTTATTAATATGACATGGTTGGTGGTTCGTTGGCCGTCGAGTATTATGCAAGAGAAATGAATGGGCAATTATTTTATTTCATTATTGCCAAAGTTTCGACTCAACTTGTAATTCATTATCCAGACTGAAATACAATTCACACCATTATACTTTCAAAAATTATAGCTTGGAATGAACAGACAGAGATGTGGTATGGTATAAGGTAGAAAAATTATAAACAGAATAAACTAAAAAATTCATGAGTTTTTTAAAAATATTATAGAACGTTAAAGTTTTTTAAATTATATTGTAACACCTATTTTGTTCTATACATTTCTTTCTTAAAGATTTTAAATTTTGTTCTCTCCTAAATCCTCTCCCACTCGACCGACTTCTGCCATCAACGAACTCATCCAATCGTTTTCAACCGCATTTAAAAAATTTTAAATTTGCTTCAACTGTATCAGTAACAGCAGAACAGATTAGGTGCTCAGGCCTGTTGATATCATAGCTTAAGAGTTCCCTTCCCTATCACTGCCCCTTGACATTGTCTGTCAATTGGATTATATAGGAATCGTTTATATTTTGTTTCCTGATTCGATTAATTGTTTTTTTCTTAATGTATTAATTGATAAATATTTAGGATGTAGTTTTATTTGGTGAATATTATATTAGATTTTTTTCTGATTACTCGGGCAATGTTACTGAGTGTTGTTGGGTACCTTTGGGTCGCGTTGGTAATGGTGCTGTTGGGTCCTAATCCAGCGAGAGACCAGCGGTTCCCTGACGGTGTTGGCCAGAGCCAGGTAGTAATCCCTCTGCGTCGCCACATTCCTGTCCTTCGCCAGCGAGTAGTGGAGGTGTCTGTTGAAGGCGCGCTTCGTCGAGAGGATGTCCTCGGCTTCGGCTATGCCCCGCACGCTGATCTGCTTCCGCTTCTCAGAGTCCGTCTTGATCATAGCTGTGTGCTGCCTAGAGCGAACGAACCACTGCCGGCTGATAAGGGGGCTTGGCCAAGACTGCCAACATCGGACCAGCTGATCCCTCCCCACCACCGACCCCTACCCCCTCCACACATCAGCACTTATCAGTCAGGCCTGCGTTATCATTGTCCTCGATGTTACACATTCATTTGAAAAAAAAAAAAAAAAAAAAAAATGTTGGGCAATAACAAAAACACCGCTATATCGGTTCACGGTAATTAATTCAATTATTTCCAACCGAACCATTACATCTTGTTATTTAATGACCTTGATCNATAATACGACTATAAATTTTAGTCTACCCCTGAATCCTCCCCCCTCACTTTTATCCCATTACAACCAAAAATAACTATATTCAAGAGTTTGCTATAAAAAATTCTTAAATTGGTTTCTATATTTAAAAAAAGAAGGGTCCCCCCTAACACTCGAATTTACATTATTAAATGTCTTTATTAATATGACATGGTTGGTGGTTCGTTGGCCGTCGAGTATTATGCAGGAGAAATGAATGGGCAATTATTTTATTTCATTATTGCCAAAGTTTCGACTCAACTTGTAATTCATTATCCAGACTGAAATACAATTCACACCATTATACTTTCAAAAATTATAGCTTGGAATGAACAGACAGAGATGTGGTATGGTATAAGGTAGAAAAATTATAAACAGAATAAACTAAAAAATTCATGAGTTTTTTAAAAATATTATAGAACGTTAAAGTTTTTTAAATTATATTGTAACACCTATTTTGTTCTATACATTTCTTTCTTAAAGATTTTAAATTTTGTTCTCTCCTACATCCTCTCCCACTCGACCGACTTCTGCCATCAACGAACTCATCCAATCGTTTTCAACAGCATTTACAAAATTTTAAATTTGCTTCAACTGTNATTAACGAGTTAATATTCAGTATTTAAAGTTCTCTTTGCAAACCGAGTTTGTTAATGTCTAAACTTGGTCGGAGGGAGTGGGAAGGGAGTTATGAGTAAATTTTATAAAATATAAAATGTAATTTTCTAGTACAATAAATGTAAGGGAAAATAATTTAAAAAATCAGCCGGGACTGAGGTAGTAAGTTTTTTTTAAATTCTGTATCCTTGCATTTATTGTATAAAGTTAACGAGGGATTAATATTAATTAGTATTAAAAAAAGAAAAGAAAAAAAAAAGAGAGTAACAAATAGCTGATGATGTTAGCTCCTTCGAGCATAAGACGATATATTCTTCGTACTCGGTGGTATAGAGTCAGAGTAAATTGCGGGGAGTAGAATGAATTATCTGCTAGCCTCGGTGGTGTAATGGTTAGCATACTTGCCCGGAAAGAAGGAGATACGGGTTCGAGTCTCGGCTGAAGCAGTAAGATTTTTTTAAATTATGTTCCCTTGCATTCCTTGTCTAAAATTTAACTTGGGATTAAATACCACAACTAATATTAGTATATAATTTTCTAGTGTTTATGTTGTATTGAAATTTACTATAATTATGTTATGGAACACTAACTTTGAGGGTTTCCCCCATATATAGGAATCAAATTTGTTATTTATTTGCGGAAAATCACTGTATACTGAATTAAATTTCGGTAGAAATCTGATAAGGCGGGGTGGGGGTTCAGGCATTAGGTTTTATAAGTCAAGTAATACAATCATAAACATTTATTATTCTACTTTTGTGAAAATGTTTATAGATTAAATTGAAGTAAAATGCAATTTTTTAACATTTACACTTTATAAAATTTCAAGAAAAACAGTTACAAAGGAAGATTTTTGGGAATGTAACTGCGTATGTTGAGCGCTTCCACCACTCTTTCCTCCCGGAAAGTATAGAGCCAGCCTCCTATTGATCTTACTTTTAAAGCTCGTTCAATCGGTAATTTTCAGATTTTATTAGTCATTTACTCTTATTTAGTTCTATGAAACCTGGGAAATCTGCTCAGATTACGTTGACTATTTTTTTCTTGCTTAATTTTTTTTATGGAATATGGTTTCTTAAAAACATATTATCATGTAAGAGTCTTTTGTCAGGAGAATAAGTAATATAAACGTTCTTTGGCCAGTAAAAAGATAATTTCCTCAATGAAGATAAACAATAGCTTTCCGTAACAGAAAGAGTGGTGGAAGCGCTCAACATACGCAGTTACATTCTCAAAAATCTTCCTTTGTAACTGTTTTTCTTGAAATCTTATAAAGTGTAAATGTTAAAAAAAATGCATTTTACTTCAATTTAATCTATAAACATTTTCACAAAATTAGAGTAATAAATGTTTATAATTGTACAACTTGATTTATAAAACCTAATGCCTGAACCCCCTCCCCGCCTTATCAGATTTCTACCGAAATTTAATTCAGTATACAGTGATTTTCCGCAAATAAATAAAAAATTTGATTCCTATATATGGGGGAAACCCTTAAAGTTAGTGTTCCATAACATAATTATAGTAAATTTCAATACAACATAAACACTAGAAAATTATATACTAATATTAGTTGTGGTATACAATACATGTAACAATACATGGGCGTCACTGACTTATGTAAGTTCATGTGGCTAAGGGAATATTCGTCTTGCTACCGACAGTATCTCCCTGATTTTTTTTATTCTGTATTATTGCCGCCAGTCATTTAAGAGTGAAATTAATGAAGACCATCACACATGAATAAAACTCTTATGCATCTCTATGAATTGTTCAGACTGGCTACTTAAAATCATTCAAATAGATTTCTTTCGGTGATGTGACTCATAAAATGTATTCAATACCCAATTGAACTTCACAGATTTTTATTTTAGCATAATGTAAAACGCCTGTGAATGTAACCTTTAAAATGTACAAATACAGAATAAGTTAAACATAAATAAAGATAAATGCTTCTATCTGTAGCAAGACGATCAATGATCTTGCCACATGCATACCCCTAACTCAGCAATGCATGTGTGTGCATGGTTTTCTTATTTTCTTCGGGAGCGAAAAGCGATGCTTTTTCTTAAATGAGTCCTTTTACTGGACACGATGGAGTCTGAAAAGTTTATTTAATTGGCTCATAACTTTCCTTAAATTCCTCTGATACTCAGTAAGCTGAGCATTTTTATTACTTGCCCTTTACCCATTTCTTATAGTTATGTCTCAAGAAAGGGATCACTGTCAGCCTTTGCAGATTGCTAATGATGAATGAGGTTTACTTCTTATCAAAGCTAAAGTCGTCGCAATCTGGTTACAGTGAGTAACCTTATCTGGGGAAGATTGGGAGGCGAACCTCTTGAGGTTATCGGGCACGAATTGGATTATATCTTGGCTGAGAATAGAGGGTTGATCAGCTGTTAATTGTGTGTACTCTCAGCAAATGATCACATCAGCATGGTGTCAATATATAAATGCCAATGAGTTTCGTAATGTACATGCCCTCAAACGTCCATATAAGTTTTTATCTCAGAAAAGTAAAATTAGATTTGATTACACATTCCCTCTAGCTTCTCGGGGAAGATATAATTAATAATGTGTGGTTACTTAAAATTGAATAGAACCTAATGTTACGGGTTACAGGTCACCAATAATTAAGAACAATGAGATAAATTAAAGTTAATTTATTATCATAAATAATGATATCTACTAATTACATCATAACCTACAGAAACTACTGCTCTTAAGACTAATTTATAAATAAATAGAAAATATAAATTACTTACAGATAATAAATTAATTAATGGATACAAATAAATTAAATTGCTTATTTACAAAGAGGTCTCAAAATAACTTGTTAATCACTGTCACTTATGATTGTTACCGCCACCGCTGAGACTACGACCAGCCCGGCACGTGATCTGCCACGGAATCTGCTTCAGACGGAGACTAACTTATAACACTAGCACGGGGTGCCGCTAGCGATAACCATAACTTTGTGGAAGTGGCAAGGCAGACACAGAGGGTTCTAAACGGATTTCCAAGTAAACCTGCTTCCTTTCCCAGACAAAGGAAACCGATGTTATCCTTCAATTGGCCCCTTCGCGTACAGGTTTGGTCCTCATGCCATACGCAAAGAGAGAAGTTAAATATAATATAATATAAGGAAGATGTAGGGGAAAACAAAGAGAGAGGTGGCAAAGAAGGGGGAAGGAGATGCACTTGACAAAATGACACAATCCCCAGGTCAGTTGATGTAACCTTTTATAATTTAGTGCAATTTTAAGCTTTTAACCCATATTGTATCCACCATAAAGTCAATTAATCATGTTTTTATGAAATTAGGCTGATTTTAGGAACGTAAAGAATCTATATACAAAATTTCGTTAAGTTCAGTTCAGTCTTTTCCGGAGATCCAAAAAATAAAATTTAAGAAATATGTATTTTTTAAATTATCTGCCAACGTTTCGGCTTACCCTTTAGAGCTACCATGAAGGTGAGAGGACTTCGTGTCACCAGGATCCCATTTTCATGATACCTGTAGATCGCTTACAATGTAAGCCGAAACGTTGGCAGATAATTAAAAAAATACACATTTTTAAATTGTATTTTTTGGATCTACCTTGACAGAACCCTAACAAAAAACATCTAACATGGACTATTTGTTTTTTTTGAGCCAATAAAAATATAATTTTTTGTATAATACTATCTCTACCGGTTATTTATTTGTATGTAGAGTAATAATATATTTTATAAATGTCTTAATTATAATCATTATTAATACTTTTATAGCTTTAATTCTTATTAAAAGACTAGGACTTGAATCTCCAGGAAAAAAAATTGCTATTTATCCTTCTTAGTAACTAGGGATGGGTGTTTGTGAGCTGTCAGCTGAGATTGGACGTTTTGATTGCACACCATTAAGGGGCCTCAGTAGAAGGCAGGCAGACCAGTCATGGCCTTGCTAGGGAATCTAGAAGCCTTCAAGTTACCTCTCCACACTAGTGACATGTCCTGCCTGGCCAAGGGTCTTACTGGGCTCTCCGGGTCACATATCCACCTCACCGCCAGCTCGGACTCGCTCTTCAGTGCCCTCGGCGGCCTCAACTACACCGTCACACTCGCTCGGGATTACTTCCCAACGGCCGCCGACGTCTACATACTCACATTCAGTCTTAGTTTGCTCCTGAATTTTTTTCACGTTCCAACGAATACCCAAGGGGTCTACTTTTTGCTAATGGAGAAGAACACTCCGAATGAAATAGAAATCATATTGCACACATTCTGGTCTCACAAAACATACAATGTGAAAGCAATTATTAATGATACGATTTATGAAATGTATTTTCCTGATTGTTCAGTAAAATTTGCTTTGAAAATCAGTAGCTGCAGAAGTTACACAAGCAATTGGAGCCCCAAAGATTTTAAGAAGTGTCCAATAACAATAAACTGGGTCCAAAAGAAGCCGTATTTTATAGAAAGTAAACCTATGGATGGAAGTGAATATCTATTGTTGAAGCTTCTAGGAGACTCTATTAAAAGAAATATAACCTGGATAAAAGAACAGTTCAGAGGCAATAGGGAAAATGGTACTTGGGTTGGAGCTCTGGGAAATTTACATGATATAGCAGCTGGAGGATTTATAATGACTCCGAACATTTACCATAATTTCAAACTGACTTATCCACATTTCTATGACTCCTATAAATGGTATACACCTATTTCGGATAGTAATAAATTGTCAGCAAGAATTGAACCTCTTTCATATCTAGTACCACTTTTATTTTTCATTTATACTTGCATCTTTTTCTGTACCATGTCAGGGGATGATAAACTTTACAATAGTCCTTCTCTGTGTGCTCTCAATGTACTCAGACTCTCTCTGGGTCAGCCTATAAGAAAAACTCCAAAAAACACACACATGAGAATATTGTTCATTTCTTGGGTTCTATTTCAAATGAATATGTCATCGGTATATTCAGGCCATCTAACACAAAAGTTTGCAACTTCTTATAAATTTTCCAGTCAATTAAATACCTTAGAAAGATATACCTGTGTTTCTTCAAACATGGAAATAGATGTTAAACCTTCCTTACAAATCAAAACATGTGATCTGTCAGGAACAGTAAAGAGAATGGCAAAACAGAAAAATTTTTCCTTGCTAGCAAGTGAGGAAGAAATGAATTTTTTAATAAAAAAAGACAAACTTCCCATTCAAAGTCATTCAAAACAGTATATTTCTGGCTATAGTACGTTTGTTCTGCCCAAATATAGCATTCTTCATGAAGTTATTGATAAAAAATTGAAGCAAATTTTTGAGAGTGGAATTCATATCAAATTACGGAATGAGATTATGAGAAGATATCTGAAAGAAACAAGTGATGATAAAACAGAAGAAATAAACTTATTGTTAATGATTTATTTAGTTATGGCAGGATGGGGTCTAAGTACACTAACATTTCTCTGGGAAATTCTAAATCATCAATTCGAAAAAAAATTTAAAACATCATTTTTGCGATGGATTTTCTTGCTAAGATAACTTTATAAATAGCTAGAATAAATTTGCACTACAAACAATTAGCACCAGATTTATCTCAAACAAATTAACATGATATGACTTAAAATAAAAATTGAAATTCTTCACTGACTTTTCTTTGGGGTGAAGAATTGCAATTTTTTTAAATATATAATAATATGGTCCGTTCAGAACAGACTCAAGCCTACACAATTTTTAAAGTAAAAAAAAAAAAAAAATTTAGTATCTGAATTTCTTTCTGCAAATTATTTGATGGCTGAAAACAGGCAAGAGAATAGGAGGGGGAAAGGTTGTTGAAAGAAGCTCACTGTGAAAAGTCTGTAATATATTCGTTGATATTACTATTAAGAACCTCCCTTATACTAAGAACTAGGTATTACTTTGGCCAAGAACCAGCCTTAACAAACTTACTTTTTTCATTTGTACGTTTAAATTATGCATTTATATCCATGTGAACTTCAAACAACCACCTATGAAGCCAATTGGATGTATTGCATTCGGGAAAAAGATTTTTAAGATTATGTTTTCAATGCCAACTTGTTCTAAGATTTATTATTATTATTTTTTTTGTAAATAAATAGCTTATGGTAAGAAAAGCATAATAATGAGCTAAAATTTTCTATGAATCTTTTTATTACTTAGCAGCTAAATGATCAATAAGACCATTCATTGCTGTCATAGAAAACTGAAGAAAAAAATTAGTAGGGTAATTTTTTTTAAGAGTGACTATGAGATGAAAATCATTAATCTTTAAGGATGGATCCACGTAATTTTATTTATTAGTTTCTTAAAATGTATTTTTATTATTATGTTGTTATCTACAAAAAATCATTTCATAAAAAAGTTAATGAAAAAATATAATCTGAATATTTATAAAATATAATTTGATNTTTTTTTATTCACCCTTCACTACTTCCTTTAGTAATTGTCATCAAGAAAACAGATTTGAGTAAAAAACATTTTTAGAAATTATTTGCTTCCTTAAATTTATTTTTTTTGTTTTCATATAGAACTTTTTTAATTAAAATTTTCCATAGCAATTAAAACAAATAATTATTAGTGATTACCAATTAAAACAATAATATATTAATTTTAGCATTGACTAACAGTTATATCAATGAAATATGGAAAATATTAATTTTCTTCAATTCATGATTTTTCTCTCTTCTTTTTCTTAGGAAACAGTTATTATTTGCCTACATTAAAACATTTTGGAGATCTTTCATCGCAATTTTGCCAAAATCATTATGGTTCACTGTCTACAGTTAAAATTTACTTATGGTAAATTAAAATTAAGTTATGGTACACCCATGATTTTTTCACATTTTCTTAAAACTGATCTTGATACATTCAGCCAAATGATCACACACAGCTTAATGTCTAAAAACTTGCTTTTCAGGTTCATGGGAAATCAAGCATACACAATATCAAAAGCTTGATTTAAATTTTTTCATAAAGCATTATACTTTCCTCACCTTTAGTTCAATAAAGTAAGGAAATTAAAAAGAAATGTAATATTTTTTCTTCTTCTCATATACAGTCACTAAATTTTATTTGACAAAAAACAGGATTAAGGTTGTAAAATAGTTTTTCCTATTAAATACAGAGAATCACTAATTTTTTTTTTTTATGAAAAATTCATTTGCTTTAAATATAAGGTAAATTTTATACAGATAATTAATTCTATGTGGTATTTATATAGTAAATCATCAAAATAAACTGTAATTCATCCATGTTGGATGAATCTAAAATAGAGAGAGACATGTGAAATAAATGCTCACATTGTATCCTAATGAGAAATTTTTTCAATGGCTGACAACAGGTTTTACTTAGTTGTTGGAAAATTTAGGAAGGAAACCAAGTTTTAAAAACTTTTAAAGTCTTTACTAAGAGCTCAAAGTAATTAATACTAATAACAGTTCATTTGCAATTATCCTGAATAGGTTTTATGAAAAAAAAAAGCATTGAAATGTCTATTAAATAATGATTTAGCTACTTTTAAATATGTTGTCTATTATTATAATTCATACAGAAGTAGGTCATCAAAAACTTTAATTATTTCATTAGAAGATATTAATTTACAATTCATTATGAGTGAAAGAGTGAGCACAAAATTTTTCAGAGCAGAAACAGAAAGGCCTCGTTATAATTATTGATATATTTAAGATTTCATCAACCTCTGTAAAATCATGCAATGTATTCAAGGAACTTTGTGAAATTATCTATGATAGCCCTAGAATTTATTCTTAATCTAAAATTATGAAATTGAGTTTTATCCTAATAAAAATATATTGCTATCAAAACATTTTGCAATAATGCAGGATCTTTAAAAATTCTAATCTCTGTCTCCTTCCTTTCCAGGCACCATTGTGAATTATAGGTTGATTTATTTTTAAATTTTAGACTTAGGCAATCATTAAGCTCATGAAACTATTTTGATTTATTTGTAATTTTTGGAATCCTCAATCATTAAACGGTACTAAGCTGATGCTATAAACTACTTATAAAGAATACACATAAAAGTTTGTCTTCCCTCAAATAGATTAATATTGTTAAGATTTTCAGCTTAGGCCTTCCTTAGAAGCTAGATGAATAACATTTATATAGACCCCACAAGGTGTCTAAAAAACAAAACATAAATATATGCTTTTTATCTTCAGAAGGCCAGGAAAATTAAATTGAAACTTAAGTGCTAAAAATCAAAGCCGGTAACATAATGTTCACGTAGGCTTCGACGGTCGTCAGATGTATTTACCATTTCATCTTCCGGGTTGGACCGTGTCAAATTGTTGTTATTTGCCGAGCTTTCGCACATCATGTGATGGCTTCTACAGGGCTGAAAAGAGAAATTCTCTTTTCAGCCCTGAAGAAGCCATCACATGATGTGCGAAAGTTCGGCAAATAACAACAATTTGACACGGTCCAACCCGGAAGATGAAACGGTAAATACAGGTAACATAATGTCATATTTTAGCAATAACAGATAGCAAACACTAATAGTGTTTTTTCAATTTTTAATTAATTTATACTTTTTTCTATTTATAGAAGCTCATTAATATCCGTTAATGTTCGCTTAGAGCACTTCTTACTTACCTAATGTCGTATCTCCACTGCTAAATTTTTCAAATTAATGTGCAGAGCGCTGGTTAGACACCTTTACCTTCATGTTTAACAATTTCTCGTTGCTTCAGGGGCTGTGCTATTTTTTTCCCCAGTAATGTCTTAAAATTACAAGAATTTTGTAGGACACTGTCATGCTTCTTCTTTCAGCTTGGATAATGCTCTAAAGAGATTATTAATTATTAAATAGGATTAAAACATTTACAGTCCTTTGAAATCTTGGATTTGATAAAACAGTCATTTTTTTTTATACATCCCTAAATTATAATAATTTTATACTTTTTGTCTATCATTTGCCTTGTTTTCTTTTACGGAAATGTAATTTTTTTTTATGAGCACTCATTTTTTAGGATGTTTATTGTTCCCTAACACTCATGTTTTTATGCTCACCAGTAATCCGTTTTTTTTTATAATGCAGCAATTTTAATTTTTATATGAAGTACAGATTTTGAATATAGAATAGTCATTATGGACGAAGAAATTGTTTATGAGAAAAATGTATACCATTTGGGAAAAAATGGATTGGCAGATTGAATAGTTTATCTTATGAACTGGCTGGTAATGAAACCGTAATAACTAGCAGACTTCTTGAAGAATTATAATTACGTCTTCTACAAAGATAGGAATGAGATTCTGAGAATAGGGTAACTAACTAGTACAAAATTTATTTTGTTTCCTAATTACAAAAGATTAAATTTATCTATACGTCTGT
>KZ808038.1:11454-23289 GCA_000696205.2 Oncopeltus fasciatus
TAAAAAAAACATATAAAAAATTTTATATTCTTGATTTCCAAAAATTTTTATTTAAATCTGTTTTAAATAAATAAATATACATTAATTAATATAAAGTAAATGTCTTAAATTGCATGAACATTATATTTTAATTTTGTTCTAGCATTATGATATCATAAAATCATTAAATTCCTATTTGTTTCTAAATGTATTTTATGCTTTTAAAATAAATAAATTAATAAATGCAATAATGAATTAACTATAATTATTAATATACACTTAATATATAAGCCTTAATCCTGGAATATCATGGCCTGTATGAAAAATAAGATTATTTAAACACGCGGTTCGAAACAAAAACTTTTTTTTTTCTCTCAGGCGTTACAAAATTTCTCTTCATAAAACTTATTGATGTAATTTTAAGGACTAGTTTAGACTTACTACATTACAAGTGCACTTTGTTTACAAACAATAAGAATAGATATCTTTATCAACAAAATTAGAAATTTCCAAATATTTATAGTCTCATGACAAAGTTGAGTACATAAACCATAAGAATATAGTGCATACTTCTTGATACATAAAACGCAAATATTAATAATATTGTGACTCCTACATCAGAATATTTGGAAATTAAATTTATTCTTTAAGGGTGGTAAGACCGGATGGGAACGTAATAAAAAAACAGGTGGTACATAAAAATGTTGAATAAATAATGAATACAACCAAAATACCAAAAGGTTATCATATGATTGAAGAACTATTTTGCTTTTACATTTTACTTTTTTTTTGCCAAATAAATTAAAAAGCTATCACTAATAGTTCTTTCCCCAAAAATAATTGATAAAACTGTAGATGAATGCCCAGACAAAATAATACTGAAGATAAAATATTAAAAGAAAGATTCCAATGTTTTTTTTTAATTTTCAAAGAACACTTATTACTAAACTACTACTTTTTAAGGAGGTAAATTTTCTTTTCCTTTGTTTTATTGGTTGTTTAGAATAATATTTATACATGAGTATTTAAAACAAAGAGTATTCCCATACGTCTTTAATTTCAGTTTGCAAAAACGGATCGATCTGCCTATGCCAAGAAGGGCCCAGGATGCAATCAATAAAGAAGCTGAATTGTATAACCCCAGGGTTACATAATGAATACACTGTATTTACTCCTGGTTTATTTTGAGAATGGGCCTTTGTCCACAGATACATAAATACATAAAAATAGGTGAGGTCTAAACACAGTAAAGGCTGAGGTCTGAATGTCATCTGAGGAAGTTAGCGCCTCGCGACTTTCACCGAACGATTGACAAGTTCTTCGTCCTGCGTTATGTCAGTCGCGAAGAGCCATCCTTGCTCCACCGACTGCCGATATCCTGCCGATAAGGAAATAATTCTCAAGCTGAGACAACTGTTTCCAATTATTCCAAATACAGGATTGTATTAATACCAAGATCTTGTCTGCAAGGTTTTTGTAGGAACTGCTGAAAAGTTTTGCCGCCTCTTTTATCACTCATTTATTAGATAATAAGAAAAAATATAAGAAAACATAGTGGAGATGAGATAAGTATATAAAATTCCTCCTCTTCATATTACTGAAACTAATTTTAGATTTGGTATGTTATAAACTAAAAAACTTTATAATCTTGTCCATTTTTTTTGTATACTACGAGTTAAATAACTTATTTATTTGTATTGTTAAACATTTCTTAAATTATCCATTATTGAACTACTTTATATTGCAAATTATTTCTGTTTTTATTTTCATATTCATTTGATAAAGTATGATAAAGAACAACTATTCCTCCCCTGAAAACATTATTATCAAGCTTTATTTGAGAGTTTAAGAACTGGCTTCTTAAACTCTCAAATTACTTTGGTACGTTTTTAAGTCTAAGCTCATAGCGTTTTATTAGTGCTATAAATTCTAAAAATTAGTAACGGGAACTTACAAATTGATTTGAAGCATTTTATTTGTTTAATGAGCCTGTAAAATAATATTTTGATAATATCCTACTTTAATAACCGTATTATTACAAAAATTTATCACTTTCTGACTGATAAAAGCAATTACAATTGAAATCATAAAACCTACCAATCATTTGCAATTGTCCATTCCTAATTCCATTCCTAATTCAATTCTGTAGATCTTATTTCAAAAAGAAATCCGAACACTTGTTGAATGGTTAAATACTCAACCTTTCTCAAAAACAATAGTATTGTGTGACCTGAATATACTTAAGAATATTTAACACAGTAACGNGCCCAGGTTAATAAACATGGGCACTGACATTGAATTTCCAAAAGTGCCCAACAGTTTATTAAAGAGAAATTAAATAAATGAGCAAATTTGGCCATTTAATAACCGTATTATTACAAAAATTTATCACTTTCTGGCTCATAAAAGCAATTACAATTGAAATTATAAAACCTACCAATCATTTGCAATTGTCCATTCCTAATTCCATTCCTAATTCAATTCTGTAGATCTTATTTCAAAAAGAAATCCGAACACTTGTTGAATGGTTAAATACTCAACCTTTCTCAAAAACAATAGTATTGTGTGACCTGAATATACTTAAGAATATTTAACACAGTCACGAGAGATGAAATACAGTACTTTGTTGTGAATAAATGAGGTCTGCGAGCAAAATTGGAAGAACAACATAATCTACCTTGGAGAGAATACAAATTATCTATCAAAATATCAATCGTTTGTTGATAGTTGCATATAATTCTACACACTAGTTAGGGACTCATGAATAAGAACTCTAATCTTACGATAGAAAACAAACTGAAGCTCTTACAGAACCTTATTACGACCAATCTGGACTTACGGAGTAGAAATCTGGGGTGCTGCCAAGCCTTCTAACATCCAACAAATCCAGTACATTCAATCCAAAACCCTTCGAATAATCGCAAATGCTCCCTATTACGTATCCAATTCCTCTCTTCACCACGATTTTATTATTCCTTTTGTTCAGGATCTAATTTCATCCCGCTTCAGCCTATTGCACAGTAAACTGCCATTCCATCCTAATCCACTAGCACAGACCTTGTCTTCCAACTCCAACCCCTACAACCCTCCCCGTCGACTCAAACGAAAATGGCCCCGCGATCTCTTGGGGATATAGTCTGTAAATAATTTGAGAGTGGTGTCACTGGTCACCTTCCCTCCTCGTCCTTTCATTAATATCATTTATTTTCTTTTTACTATTCATTGTAATCAATTAAAAAAATGTTTTTATTTATTTTTAACAGAATGTAATATGTAAATAAAGGTTATATAAAGAAACTATTCAGGGTACATGTATATATACACGCGGAAAACTATGTGCTACAGAATATGTTTTTTCTTCTCCTGGGAAAATTTGATGCATATTTGAAGAATATTATCAGAAAATACTAAAACATTTCACAGTGAATAAGTTGTGATCTATAGAAAAATCAACTGAATTCACAAAAAATTAACAATTTTTGCGTATAACTATTGTACGTTTGAAATATTTCTCCGTTTAAGAAGAGAATGTAATGTGATTGTATTTTATTAATTCCTAAAGGCATTATATTTATACCATATATATTTATACCATGGAATCTGGTGTTTGTTGTAAATTTGATTCCCCCAGAGAAATATTTGTAAAAGTTTAAATTNTCACCCTTTCTCAAAAACAATAGTATTGTGTGACCTGAATATACTTAAGAATATTTAACACAGTAACGAAAGATGAAATAACAGTACTTTGTTGTGAATAAATGAGGTCTGCGGGCAAAATTGGAAGAACTAAATAACCTACTGTGCAGAGAATACCAATTCTCTATCAAAATATCAATCATTTTTTGCTAGTTGCATATAATTCTACACAATAGTTAAGGACTCATGAATAGGAATTTCAATCTTACGATAGAAAACAAACTGAAGCTCTTACAGAACCTTATTACGACCAATGAGGACTAACGGAGTAGAAATCTGGGGTGCTGCCAAGCCTTGTAACATCCAATAAATCCACTCCATTCAATCCAAAACCATAGAATCTAGTGTTTGTTGTAAATTCGATTCCCCCCGAGAAATATTTGTGAAAGTTTAAATTTACAAAAAAAAAAAAAAAAATCTTTAAAGCGAAGTTTCCTTTTTCGAATACACGTCTGATTTATTTTTCCTTCCTGACTCTTGCTTAAAGTATTTCCGTCAAACGAGATGACTTTCTCGTGTACAATTTCACCAAGGATAAATAATATTAGGAAATGAAACACTAATCGAACAAAACCGCAGAGAAGTTGTTGAAAAAAGTCTTGAGGGGTAGTAGGAATGACCGCATTATGTATGTATTTTAACAGGGGTGGGGTGGGGGGTGGGGGGTGAAAGTTGTCAGCCCCTAGAACTGACACATCCATGTTTGTCATATGTAGTGAGTGGAAGTCTGTTATCTCTAGTTAGGGCATTTTGTTCATGAAGGCCTTGCTATATACATTTTCTATTTTATTTAAAAATTAAGTAGTTAATTCAACTTTCGGTACAAAAGAGGCTAAATAAACTCTAAGCTGTAGAATCCTATTGGTAAATAATCTATTGTCGGTTTTATCCAACCATTCGTCAGATCCAAACTAGATAATAAGTCATCAAACTTTTTTTCCTTTTTTTTAAGGGGAAAGTAAGCGATCATTGGCGTTGTATGCTTTTTTCATTAGTCCAGTAACTAGGAAAATAAAGTACAACCCTCCACAAGATCAATAATATTTAATCAATAATATAAATGTATTATTTACAATAATAATAATACTAAATATTTAAAAATACGCATACGAAATCAATAAAAAATATCATAAAATCATACTGTTGGTTAAGTTCAGCTATATTTCTTAGTAAATTAATTTCTGAATAAAACAGGTAAAGTGCTAATAGCAAAGTTATTCCTAGCAATTATTGCCAAGCAAAATAGAGATTACGAATATAGCCCACTGCATTCACACGTATTCATAAATGTTATAGTTAGGTATATCATGTATTAAAAAAAAAAAAAGCCTTAGAAATTATAATATAGCAAGCTCACATTGATTTAAATTGTTTTTTTAAAAAAGTTATTTCGGAAATGAACCGAAACGGAATTGCCCACTTCAAAAATTATATACTAAAAAAAGTACCGTCAACTGGTAGTTGTAAATGTCCAATTTATAAGAAATTTTTTTTTCTGCTTTTGATCCAAAATACTAACTTTATTTATCATGTTAGAAATGTTTTCCCCTTTTATTGGAAACTATTGTGTATGTAAATAGAATATAATACAATCAGGTTTAAAATGACTAGGTAAAAGGAACTATTTTTACACATGATTTTCTTCTAACATTTATCAAAAGCCAAAAAGTTAATAATATAACAAATAATATATTATATACACTTATTTTAAAATTAAACCAATTAATCATACCGATATAACGTTATTATAAAAATGAGCTTAAATTTCTAATTAAGGGATTCCACTGACACACAGAAAAAAATCAACGTTCTAAAATTACAAAATACATTTTCTCTTGTAGATTTCCCCACCTTAACCAAAAGATTTAAAAATTTTACTTTTAAAAATTCAAAATATTCGGCATTTTCGTGACTGGAACATTACAGTGATTAGCCAAGTGAAGATATATTAGCTTAATGATCGAGGACAAGGAAGGTAACAAATGGGAGATGATTTTGCAACGATCCTCAACCGAATAATAGATGGATTATGGGGATCGGAAGAAATTAGGGAATCTAAAAGTTTCCCATAAATATCGTAAAATCAAAACGTTTAGAGGCTCATTGCACAAGCTCCTTGCACGCCAGATCCATAAGCCACGGACAGATGAAGAGCAACAGATTCTGGAAGCTATTCAAATTGGAGATACTTTCATGATGGTGTTCACGAACATCGCGTGAAACATCTGTAAGCACGAATCCATGGATTGTGAATCCTTACTTAGCCATTACTAAACGGCACGAAAATTACACCTTTCTAGACTATTCCGTCCTAATGGTGGAAGGTATGCGGCTGGTTCTGTTTCAGCCATTGTTGGATTGATGAGATTCGGCTTTCATCATCTGGAAATGCCTCAATCGCGGCTAATCTTTTGAAAAAGAGAAACCAAACCCTTCCAAGTGTTCATCTGATTGAGCAACTTTTTCTCAAATTCATTCAATCAGATATGAAAATATCCTTTTTTGTTACAAATGGAAATAAAATATATCAATTAATATTTCTAGGAATTAAAACATTATGGAATAAAGTGTTCATCAATGTGAACCATGAAAAGTTTAGATTTGTAATTTTTGGTTGTAACATCACTGTTGATTCTATAAATGTTGGATTCTTTGCTTGAATTGCCCAGGTTAATAAACATGGGCACTGACATTGAATTTCCAAAAGTGCCCAACAGTTTATTAAAGAGAAATTAAATAAATGAGCAAATTTGGCCATACTTAAGGTTTTATTTATTCAATTGTCGATGATCCTTCGAAATATTACAGGTGGGAACAGACTTAATACAGACACATAATTACTCCAATGATATACTGGGAAGTATAAACCCTAATAAAAATTGTTGTGAAATTTTGAAAGTCCTTGGGCGAGCAACTTCCTCATGGCATTAGCTTCCTCGTATCAGTTTCTATTATCCACGGTTAGATCGCAATTGCTCCAAGACGAAAACCGCGCAAACTCTCCCGTTCGGGGAACAATTTGAAAATTCCTTTCCGCCTTGGCCCAAAAGAACGAAAAAGGCAAAACCCCGGGCCAAGCCCAGAAATGAGCGAATCAGCCGGAGATTAGGCAGAGCTGCTGGAAACCGCCGGGAAGGGGACGGAGTGAAGGTACTCTCACTCGTAGGAAAAGAACAACGCTCTGCTAGTTCGTCTTCACTTTCTTTGGGGACCGCAGAAAGTGCGGCTTCTCGTTAGTGATTTCAGAGGTAGGACGAGACTCTCTCGAGGAATGAGTGAATTCCGAGTCTCTACACCCTGAGTACAACTGATGTACCTACAGTCCTCTTAAGTACTACATACATTAGTAAGAATTCAATTAAATGACCTGACACCTCATAGTGGTAGTAAAAAATAAATATAAATGTATTCGTTATATATCAAAAGGGGTTTTGATACATAAAAAAGAGTTGGGTTCCACTTGAGTACCTCACAAAAGATGATATATTTTCTGAGTGATTCATAGCCAAAGGTAACAAATAAGAAACTTAAAGAAAACAATATTATCAATTAATGGAATACTTTCATCTAAATCTGAAAACATCACCCAAATGCTATACATTACAGCACAAAAAAGGCAATCAAAGCTTTTTCTTGCAGGGAAGACAATAGTAATGAATAGGATTAGTATAGCAGTAAATTATTAATAATCAATAATTCCCAGAATAATCTTCATTTAACAAAGATAATTTTAATGGAATTAAGTTGGTGAATAATATAGGGAGAATCCTCAACCTCTAAACGTTATACACAAACAGGTTCTTGCCAATAGATATGAGAAATCTTCACTTTCGTACATTTGGTACGGTTAATGAAGGATAGACAATTTAGTGATAAGAATCCCCAATGTTGGAGAAGTTTTTTATCAAAAGTCTCTACACAAAAGCTATGAGAAATGCTGATAGTTTGTGGGATGGAGAAGCCAGACTCATGGGCTCATTTAGTATCAACAGAACGTAGTTGATGGCTTTGAAAAGTGCAACGTTCCATGTATGTGAGATGTTGAAAATAAGATAGTGGATATGGAACAAAGAGATCCCTCATGCAGAGTTTGGTAGCAATGTGTTGAAGTGGAAGAGATGTCAAACATGGCGCATGTGAGATGAAGATGTCCTACTCTTGGAGGCGCAGATTGTAGGTGAAATTTATAGAAATGATAAGATTGGACATGGAATGGACCCACTTTTGAAGAGGTTATACACTAACAGGTTGAAGTGGAAGGTAGTGAGATGCTGACGCTTGCTCAACTAGTGCGCCACTCAGATAACCACTGACTCAGAACCGGCATCCTGAACAAATAATGATTTGCCTAAGCCTAACGGCTCCTTGTTATCTGAAATCCCGGAAGTGCCTCCCGCTACATCAACACTTCTGGTTCAACCCTTTTTTTTCCTGCCTAATTGACCGAAATGTTGTACATTCCCTCCAAATTCTCTAAAAACCAAACCCTGCCACAACCTATTTTAGTTTACAACGGAAATGTTAAAGGTCAATTTGTTTCTACATTGTTCTTATTGCATAGAATGTTAATTAAATAAACCATTAATGTAATATTTAATTAAAAACTAGGTTATACTAATTCTGTACTAATATCTTGTCATGATTAAAGAAATTCAATTGATCTACTCAATTCACTCTAACGTTCAGGATATAACAGAATGACAGAGAAAACTACAGATATATTTGGTGACATATAACTCCTACCCACTATTTACGTACTGTTGATTCAAGAAGGGAGGAAGAGGGAGAGAGTTTTTATAATTTAACTTTAAAAAACAATTTTGGAAAAAATGTTTTTAATTTAAAGGGTTATTTCAACCCTTTTCGTATTGTAATAGCACTGATCAATTCATAATAGTGTATACTTTCAAAGTTTCAACAACCATACCATTAAAAATTTATTCGAAATATAGATATTATAATTACACACATATATTTATTAGTGTTAAAACCTAAAAAACAATCTAGTTTTTTCAGAACTTCAGAACTGAGAAGTCATTAAAAACAAAAATGCTTAAAGCTATAAATTATCTGAAGTTCTAATAATTGAGAAATAGGTAAAACTAAAATAAAGAACAGTAGAGAATTTGTTGGGATTCGGTCAAGGTTTTAGCCAAACCCAACCTTGACCAAACTATAAGATATTGTGGCCCAAAAAATAATGCTTTAAAGCGAATGTTATCGGCTGTATCTACGAAATTTGAACTTAATGAAAATCAGGAAAAACTTGAGGCTCTAGGGCAGTAACAACAATCGCTTATTGTCTCCTTGACCTTTAAGAGGGACCCTAGCAATTGGCTTCCTTACGTTTGAAAGTCGTCCACCTTGAATTCCACTTTATATATACATCGCTGCAAGAAGAAATTTATAGTTCCAAGAGCAAAATGGCCACTTGTAATTGCCCTTTGATTTAGAATTAAAATATTTATAATACTTTATAGATAGTTGGAAACATCTTATAGTCTAAGTAGAAAATATTTATATATATCAAGTTAATTCGTAAATGAAAAGATGACCTATCTTTTTGATAATGTTTAGAATTAAACAAATAACTACACTAAAATAACATTGAATCTAGTTAATTGTTAAAGCAAACTTAAAAGTCAAATCTATACTTTTTTAATACAGACAGTTTATATTCTACATATAAATTATTGAACACTAAAAGCATCTTTGATCAAAAGTCGTTTTGCTTCAACATAAAATGCCCATTTTTTTCCTTTAATTTTAATGATAAATANTTCTTGTATTCTCATGACATTGTATTTCTACAGCCCTGAAGATGGCTTACAATGTAAGCCGAAACGTTGGCAGATAATCCTTCATTAAAAAAATACATTTTTTTAATTTGTGTTTTTTTGGATCTACCTCGACCGAACCCCAACTAAAATCATCTTAGAATAATATCTACGGTCAACAAACTCTCATTTTGAATATATGATTATAGTTTATAATGCTCAAAAATTTTCACAGTTTATTTAATTCTTTCAGTTCCCATCTCCTAATTTAATATGCGACCTTAATTTAAATTTGAAAAGCCGAACTGTAATTTAGTTCATTTAGTTTATTTATTCTCTTCAGATAATTTAAGTATAACGGAAAGGGCTGTAACAAAAAAATAATAATTTGTGTAAATTTGATACTGGAATTTTGCAACAAAAAAGAACTGGCTGCATATAAATGTGTTTAGTAATAATAATAATGAAAAATATTATTTTTAACTTAATTTTTGTTAAATAATAACAGATTTAGTAACTGATTATAAATCTTTGAGAAACAGGGATTAATATATTGCAAAAATAAACATATCCTATAGGATTAATAAAATAAGCAATAATGGAATTCAATTTTTTTTAAAGTAGGCCTAAAAACCTTTAGCTTCAAGTTTGAAGCTTTATTCTTACAAAAATTATATTTTTTTTAATCAAAATATTTTTCGATAGCTTGCTTTAACCTCCCAGCATTCCAATAAACTTATGCTCTGCTCACTAATTACTAAACGCATAGTGCATCAGTATTTATTACTTAAATTCCCCGATAAGTTCAAGGACATTATCCATAAATACATTATAGACATTTCATTATTGAGCTTCATGGAATCATGTACTAATCGTTCAATTGTACTCCTCAATCATCCCATCAGTTTTACTAAAGTAGTAAAGACTAATCTGGAATTTGGATGGAATGAGATTCATTTCCCTCGGCAAGGGCACTGAGACAGCAGAAGGAGCCATCCTGTCACCTTTCCCTGCTATTAGCAGTATTCCTGTGACCGCAAGGTTAGTTCTAGTGCAGCTAGTTGATGGATTCACGGTCGAGATTACGGAAGTACTAAACTACCCGGAAAAATTAGTACATTAAATGAATAATGGCCGGATTAAAGTTTTCCAACTATTTTAACTTAATTTAATCGATTGGCTTATCTAATAGAAGCTCGTTTGCTCTATACCCACCCGGTAAGGCCCTAATATTGTAATATCACTGTTTAAACTTCCTTCTTTTACTATTCAACGGTCCTCCGTTAACGTTATCCTGCTTTCGTTTCGATTTTTTTTCGTCTTATTATTTTCCCTCACATCCAGGCACAAAAGGAGAATCAAGCGACAGAAATATGGTCCAGAGTTTAAGACGAGTAGGGATAGCATTCGAATCATAATACACTTACAGGCGTACACCCACACCCATTCATGTGAAACAGTAACATTGGAATAGAGTATAATAGCATTTCTTGAAATATTTCCCAAACCATGGAGGTTTATAGAACGAGAGCTGGTGGGCATTTGAATAAAAAAGTGAATAAACAATTATTTATTTCTGCTGAAGGATATAAAAGGGAAAATAATGAATCCATTGAAAAAAAAACTGGTGCTTCTAACTATTGAAGAGTGAAATAGCACTTAAGGAGCCGCTACGAGAAACGGAGAACCACTTTCGCTTGCATCTCATTGGTCCAGGTCTGTCAACAGGTTGGATTGCAACAGGTTATCGTACGACAGAAAACCAGCTGGTTTCTCTTGAGAAAATTACAAAAGCGATACGCCAGGCGGCAATAAGTGAATCACAATCAATGAGCGTTTGTTCGGAAGCTTTATTTTCATTTCATAGAACGTTAAATATTCTCTTATATTTCCTAAGTTAACTATATCGATAAAGTGTGATTAACTATGTATGCCGGATTAGATTAGAAAACAAGCAAATTTTGAAAAAAGTATATTGAGCCTACTATTTTGTCGGCGAGGTCAATGAAAACATACAAATATTCAATAATGATAATAAAAGAAAAAATCCCAACTCTCCAGCACTCCTCTTTCAGGCAGACATACATTTCATTATTAATAATCAATGTTGCATTGCGAAACATAACATACATAGGCAAACCCACATTTTAAAACCAAATAATTTAAGGAGACTTTAATGCTTTCTCCTACCTAAAATGACTTTAACGCTCTCCTGGGAAGTGAGTGATATGAATGCATTGATAGTTTACATTCAATGAGACACACACTCACAAAATGTAAATGTGTGCGTATTTTGTATGCATCTATTTATGTATATTTTACAAGCGATTCACTTTAAACACATTAATATTTAATATATTATAATTTCAAATAATATCTTAAT
>KZ808038.1:50191-63032 GCA_000696205.2 Oncopeltus fasciatus
ATTGAAGAAGCCCCCTGAGGTAGGAGATACTCAGTAGAACTGTGGTAGGGGGTCTAGATAACGATAGAAATAATGTACAAGGTTATTTCCACCACCAATGAATATAGAACTGTCATACCTTCCATTGTCCGTCTGCATTGGTTTGCAGAAATATATATATATATATAGATATGTAACATATCCATTATACTGGAGGTTTTATATTAAATGAAAAAACTATTTAACAAATTCTTATAAAATCAACCTCAAAAATGTATAGTGATGAACATTAAATTACAGTAACTACAAATTCTCCAAAATATTTATAAATGCGGGAATCTCTGTTATAATTTCCATTTTCAAAAATCTAATCGCAATAATATCTGAACGCTTTTATCTTTTATGAATGTCTCTGAGGATGATGAAATTAGTGGTCAAATGAACAACGGGCAGTGATAGACAGGCAGTGACGTAAGCAATCGTTTACCAAGTACAAGCCATGTATTTATGTAACATTTAGAATTATGTAAATGCCATTCAGCTGCACATTTATAAGGTTGTAATTGTGTTAATACTAAGAGTCGTTGGGTATCGAATTATCAAGTTCCCCTTCACATATATATATATATAATAAATTGAAACGCCGGAATACGTTTTTACCCCGCAAAGTAGTTATTAATCAGTTGAATTACCTGCTGAAGTAAACAAAATCTTAATAATGAATAAATAATAAACAGTCCACCATAAATATACAAAAATGACAGAAGGAATGAAGAAAAGCACAAAGGGAATGAAATTTGTTGCCCCTACTAACTTAGACTCCTTACTTAACAAGCCAAATGTACACAAATATATTTATACGTCATTACGAAAGACAATTACCTTACTCTCCATTAGGACAAGCAAAATACACTTCATATGCAGCACCCTGCACTAAAAATGGAAACCGCGAAGTCAGCTGGAAGTCAAGGAGTAACGCAAAGTCACCCCAAGAAAGAGAAAAATCTATAACGACCTTTGCCTGAATAAGCGGTACCAACTGAAGGGAGATGAGACCGCAGTAGAAGGCCCGAGGTCAGGACGCATCGACTCCTCGACCAAGGATGACCTCGGCGCAGGGCACTCGGTGGGTCCCCACAACAACGTACGAAATACGTCAGTATTCCTCAAAAGGGAAACGTGCGAGATACAAGTATCTGTGCAAAAACAACCAGTGATAGTCGCTGGTCTCGCACAAAGCGTCTTATCCAAACTCCTGGCTTTGGGGATTCGTCCCACCCTGAGGTAGGAGACACTCAGTAGACCTGTGGTAGGGGGTCTAGATAACGAAAAAATAATGTACAAGATTATTTCCACCACCAATGAATATAGAACTGTCATACATTCCATTGTCCGTCTGCATTGGTTTGCAGAAACCAATGAAGACGGACAATGGAAGGTATGACAGATAGAAATAATGGTTCTTTTTAGATAGCCTCTCCTCCATTGACCCCAATTACCCGTCGTCGTTGCATAACAGGTACATACCTTCAAATAAAAACAATAGATAAATAAGTTTAAAGTTATAAAATATCTACATGTACATTTTTAATGTATATATNCTGATATAAAAATTGTAGAACAATATCTTAAGAAGTGTACTATTTTTACATAGAAGACGCTCATTGACATTTCAAGAATCAGCTGCATTCCATTTATCTGGATGAGATTGACTGGAATTTTTTATTATTAAACTTTAATTTATTTATTACATTCTGTTTAATAAAAACATTTTGTAATTTGATCACCACAATGAGTTTTTAAAAATTACATTCAATGTCAATCACATTAGGAAAGAAGGTAACCAATGGCCACTCTCAAATTATTTACAGATTATGTCCCCAGGATGTTACGGGGCCATTTTCGTTTGAGTAGATGGGGAGGGTTGTAGGGGTTGGAGTAGGAAGACATGGTCTATTCTAGTGGATTAGGATTGTACAGCTGTTTACTGTGGAAAAGAGTGAAGCAGGAAGAATGAGGAATGAAGTCTTGAACAAAAGGGATATTAAGATCATGGTGAAGGGATGAATTATCAGAGCATTTACGATTATTCTGAGGGTTTTGGATTGAAAGGACAGGATTCTTTGGATGTTGGAAGACTTGGTGGCACCCCAGATTTCTACTCCGTAAGTCCAGATTGGTCGTAATAAGGTTTTGTAGATCGCCAGTTTGTTCTCTATCGTAAGATTGGATTTCTTATTCATGAGTCTGTATAGAAGTCCATATCGCCGATTGAGTTTTTGTCTTTTAATTTTAGAATGTTCTCCCCATGTAAGTTGTGAGTCAAGACGGAACCCAAGGTAACGAACTGAATTTGATTGTGGTAAAGGAATATAGTTAAATTTCACAATTTCAGGGAAGTCTTTTTTCCGTAGTTGGAAATGCACTTGAATGCATTTTTCCTCATTGATTTTTATTATCCATTTGCCACACCATTGTTCGATTNATACCCTTTTACCCCGCAAAGTAGTTATTAATCAGTTGAATTACCTGCTGAAGTAAATAAAATCTTAATAATGAATAAATTATAAACAAAGTGCCATAAATATATAAAAACTACAGAAGGAACGAAGGAAAGCACAAAGGGGATGAAATTTGTTGCCCCTACTAACTTAGACTCCTTACCTAACAAGCCAAATGTACACAAATATATTTATACGAAAGACAATTACCTTACTCTCCATTAGGACAAGCAAAACAAACTTCATATGCAGCACCCTGCACTAAAAATGGAAACCGCGAAGTCAGCTGGAAGTCAAGGAGTAACGCAATGTCACCCCAAGAAAGAGAAAAATCTATAACGACCTTTGCCTGAATAAGCGGTACCAACTGAAGGGAGATGAGACCGCAGTAGAAGGCCCGAGGTCTAGAGGTCAGGACGCATCGACTCCTCGACCAAGGATGACCTCGGCGCAGGGCACTCGGTGGGTCCCCACAACAACGTACGAAATACGTCTGTATTCCTCCAAAATGCGAATGTGCGAGATACTATAAAGGTATCTGTGCAAAAACAACCAGTGATAGTCGCTGTTCTCGCCCAAAGCCAAAGTCTTATCCAAACTCCTGGCTTTGGGAATTCGTCCCCCCCCCCCCCCCCGGGGGGNGTATTTATGTAACATTTAGAATTATGTAAATGCCATTCAGCTGCACATTTATAAGGTTGTAATTGTGTTAATACTAAGAGTCGTTGGGTATCGAATTATCAAGTTCCCCTTCACACTTCTTCACCTTCACCCCTGAAAAGTCTGTACCAACAAAACAACCAAGGATTCAAAGCTTTTCTTGCGGGAAAACTCAGTCAGAGAGTTAGTTTGTAAGCAGTACGAGGACGCATATTAAATATTTATTGAGAACTTCTGATACCCACCATATATTACCCCACAAATATAAATCTTACTTTAAAATGATACTTCAACAATTTTGGTCCTAGAGAAATTACCAAAACTATCTTGTGGCTGTACAATAAATAAAGATACATCCTAATCATATAAATATAAACAGAAAATTCACTATATTTTCATAATACATCAACTATTCCGAAAGTTGATAATATTTTTGATAATTAAAATTGAATAATATCAGATGAAATAGTTTTCAATCGTAGCTAAGAAAATTGGCAAATAATTTTTTTTACATCTAACCAGAGTGACTTTTGCTACGAACTTTTAAATTAAACAGAAATAAAATTTTAGATAGATTAGGCCATTGAACTTTATGAGAAAGGATTTGTCTTCCTTTTCTCGCCTAGACAAATTCTCTCTTAGACATATTTTTGTGTCGTACGGGGGCGACCAATGAAACTTCGTATATAATTATATTATTCACTGAAATATTCGTAACAATATTTATTTATTATTCATGAACACAACAATATTTAGAATATTTACCCCAGTAGTTTAGCTATAAATCAAATTGAATAATGGACACGGGGAAAATATCAAAATCCCCCCCCCCCCCCCCNAACCAGTCCTTCCAAAAGAAACTATCAATTTACAAAATAACTGTTGGCTTAAAAAACTAAGAAAACATAGAGGTAAAGCTGAACTTTAAAATCATAATTTAACCCCATTAAGGTTAATAGAACATGCTTATGTAAAATTAATTAAAATATAAAATTAAGCACAACTTAGAACAGTTAAAACCTAGATCCCGAGTATCATCAAATCTTTTTAGCATAACAAATAAAAAGTTGTGTTCACATTAGACGAAATTTAAATTTTACTTTCGAATTATTCGTCTAAAAGTATAATGTAAAACTTTTAGGGGGAGAAGATTAATATTTTTCTTTTTCAGATAGATTAAATTAGCATTTTCTAAGAAAATAAAAATTGTGTCCATCATGTTCAAATTAATTACATAGTGAGTGAGATAAGACGATCCATGTATCAAAAATGACAAAACAAAACAGGCACACAAACACATATATCCAGCTTTTCTTTGGTTCAAGTCATCTGCCTTGTACGAGTGTGTATGAAACAGGTTTTCACCAAAACGCAGGAAATTGCTGCTATTTCTGTGAATGAGCATTACCCCCCTTTTAATATATAATCAAAATTTTATTGAATAAGCGAAAGCAGATTCGAATAATAGTAAATATTTACATTATTATTAGTATTATGAAACAGAATAGGTATAAAATCATAGTTTCTGTCATTAATGTCCTACAATATTCTTACTAAAGACTCTCAATAAGAATGATATTTAAAAGGATAAATTAAGATGGTTGAGCTCCTTCTCACAACTAGTAAAATTCAAAAACGATTTTTAGACATTTTCTTCTGATAAATCACTATTTTATAATTAGTTTAGTTAAAAACTCTTGACCGAATCAGAAATTTTGAATAATCTGCCACTAGAATTTGTCACTCAAAATTTACAGAGATTTCCATCTCTGAAGCCGAGTCCCACATATCCTGAATCCTGCAGATATACTTAAGCCTAAGATGCAATACACATACTCGAGTATTGGCTAACGAAGGAGACGGAGATTCAGAGGATTTCAGAAAGAGATGAGTAAGAAAATGTTTTTTGTCAAATCAGGCCGTCGAAAGGTGAACAAGTTTACGTCCTTGGGACTAAAAGTCACCTTCCTCCGACTTGGTCTTCTTTCCTCTGTCCCTAAGCACATTGCATTCCCATTCAGAAGGGTTTTGCAATAACGGGTTAGTATCAAGCTACTCCAAACTTTTCTTGGGAAAATGTCTTCTTGATACCAGTCTTCTCTCTCTCAAGGGAAATTTTCTACTTCAAAAAATTACTGATTCAATTTTGCTGAGCTCAAAGTCCACTAAAATACAAATAAGATGATACTCTACAATTCTTAAGTTATCAAGTTTCTCAAAAAGTCATATTTTGATCTGATAATTATTCTGTCTAATAAATTTTTATTAGAAATACTTTTGAATTGGAATTACATAAAAGTGGCTTTTCAAGTTTCAACTGAAAAATATAAATGAATTAATAGTAGAGAAGTTTTGTATGGCTTCAATCAAGGTAGATCCAAAAAATACAATTTAAAAAATGCGTATTTTTTAAATTATCAGCCAACGTTTCGGCTTACATTGTAAGCCATCTTCAGGGCTACCACTGAACTTCATAGTGTTAATCAGATCTCATGGAAACTCTCCAGCAACTCAACTCTGATTTACACACAGCTACGACTTAGGTCCAGCAATATTGCTTCTATTTGAGGACATATTTTCCACAAGGAAATCAAACTATTCACGTCATGCGACTTTTAAAAGACTTATCTCTTCTTCTCCTGCATATCCCGAATAGGACAAGTTTAAATTTTTAAATTAAAATATGAATATTTGATATGGTATATGCAATAGATTATTGAAGAAGGGATAGTTTTTCGAAACATTCCATAATGCGAATAGCTTGTTATCCTTGTGCAAACAATATATATATGAATATATATAATAAATAAGAACAGGTAGAAGAAAAAGTGCAGCGAATATACAAAAAGAAAATTTTACACACTGAAATGTTTTCTTTTTGTGTGTTCAATACACACACTCTCTCTCTCTCTCTCTCTCTCTCCTAGCGTATTAACTTTGAGTTAGAGGATAGGATGCATACTTGGTCTGCGATTACACTTTCAACCCTTCATGTATATAGTATGTGTGTGTGTGTGTGGGTTGGAGGTTAAGAGGTGACGGTCATGAACCCGCAGTCTATCTCCTAAGGAATGTTCCTGNACGTCTGTCTAATGGTTAAGGTACAGGACTTCTGAGCCAAATATAAAAATATATTTGTAAGCTCTCTTGCGTCAGCGAACAAGAGAAGGTAGGGTGAAAATTAAATCGTAACATGAGAATTAAATGACTTCATGTGATACCTTCATAATAAACTTCATTTGTAGAACATACTGTTCTTTATGCTTCATCCAAGCATTTTATAATAAGTATGAACAGTTGGGACTTAAAATATAAATTATTCATAAAGTCACTTTTCGTAAATATACATGTATTTATATAATGGTATATAAAATGGTATATAATCAGGATGTAACATCCTGTTCCCCAACCCCCTTATAAATCGAAACTAAGTGATTTTCTGTTAGGGTTTGCTCCCTTGGATGAGTTGTCACCTATCGACTGACTGTCACATCTTTCCGTGGGAGCGCCGCCATTTTACATGGCCCGGGCAAAACAATAGCAACTCGATTACTCAGGAGGGTAAAGTATTCAATGGTGATACACAAGCGCCGACATTGTAGAGCTCCTAGCGTATTAACTTTGAGTTAGAGGATAGGATGCATACTTGGTCTGCGATTACACTTTCAACCCTTCATGTATATAGTATGTGTGTGTGTGTGTGGGTTGGAGGTTAAGAGGTGACGGTCATGAACCCGCAGTCTATCTCCTAAGGAATGTTCCTGGAGACAGTTATGGACTGTTCCAAACGGGTGTGGAATTGCATGTTATACAACCCCTGACTTGTATAAGAGCCCAGAACTTGACACACTTGCCCACCTCTCAACTTTTCTAGAGCAGAAACAATAACTTTTCCCGCCAAATGCTTGTCATCAGAAGAGAATCCGAGGAAATAACTTGTGTGTCAAGGGCGCGAGTGAGAGTGTCGTCCGATCAACTTGTATTTCCAGGACACACATCCGCCGCCCCCCGCCCCTGACGATACCTAGAAAGAAATTTGAGTCAGGGAGAATCATTTCAAATCATGAGAATTCTTTTACAGGCTAAAGGTGAAATAAAAATACTTAAAAAGCTGTTTTTTACTTATCAAATCAATGCAAATAATAATTAAATAAACAAGGAGCATAAATAAAGGGAACAAACAAAATTAAGATGTCGCTAAAAGTAATATTTTGTTCAGAAAATTTATTTAGAATATTTACTGCATTAGTTTAGCTACAAATCAAATTAAATATTGGACACCGTGAAAATATCAAACTTCCCTCCCCCCCCCTAACCAGTCCTTACAATAGAATCTAACTATTCACAAAATAACTGTTGTCTTTAAAACTAAGAAAACAAAGATGTAAAGCTGAACTTTAAACTCTTAATGTAAACCCATTAANGGAATTATGGAAAAAAACTGCTCCTCAAGTTTCATCTAAAAACAATTAAAGCGTGAAAAAATAATAATTTTATTTAAATAATTTTATTTACGGCCGGTTTCGGTGTCAATACACCATCTTCGGGCAGGCACTACAGGGGACGCAAGATACAGTTCTCGTGCTCGTTAAGATACTAAGGCGAGAACCGTATCTTGCGACACTCTGCAGTGTCTAAAGATAGTCTCAAATAAAACTATTTGATACAGGAAAAACTGCATCTCTATCATCCTTAAAATATTGGTTAATTATCTTATTTTATTACTACCAACGTTTCGACTTAACGAGTAAGTCACCATTAGAGCGTTAATATTATATTCCCATTTTAGTTGTTTGGTATTGGGAATTTAAATTTGAATTAAAGCAATAACCAATATGTACTCAAATATTTATAAAGACCAAGAAGGCATATTATACTATAACCCTCTTTAAATGTATCGCTTTCATTAGCGAATGTTTTAAAAAAGTATTTATCATAAAAATTGAAATATAACAATAAAAAATAAGTGATTTTAGAATATTGAAATAAAATATTTTGTAGAGAAGGGTCCAAAAGTACAGGAGATTTTATATCTCCTGCTATACCCTGTGTATTCTTATTTATATTTATATCTTCTATTGTCTTATTAAAAATCACCTCTAACGAATTTTTGAATAACTAATAATAATTAATGTAATAATAAGAAGAATTTTAATAATAACTAAGAAAAATGAGGTGCTTATCATGAACGGTTCTTTTCAAATTTAGATATTTACATTTATCTAAAAGCGACATCTATCTTAAGGAGTCATAATTTCGAGTACTTTAAATGTCAACCGACCAATGGTGTATTTGCTTATTACTTTTCCTGTACTACAAATCGTACAATTAAACAAAAAATTCTAATAAATAAAATTTGCTCACTCTATTATTCTATTAAATAAAACATTTTAGACATATTTTAATTAAACCGTTCAAGGCTTAGTATGAATCCAGATAAAAGGCCAGTTTCACTTTTACTAAAAATTAGAGTTTAAATAAATGGAGATTTTTTATGAAATGCGTTCTTTCACTCAAATATGAAACCACTTGTATCAATTGGTTTCACGAATATGTTTGTACTCCAAGAACATGGAGTTTGTACTCAATTCCCTCCTCCTTGTTTTCAAAGTTGAACCAATATCTGCAGGATTTTCTTTTCGTAATTAAAATTTTTCTTAATAATTCAAAAATCAGCCAATTAATAATAATTGAATAAACTAATTGTAACGTTAGGTAGATCACAAATCAGATATCGAGAAGTAAAATCTTGCCAAAAAGCGGAACTATTTTCTAAAGGAGAGGTTTTTTTTTTTACCGTAGATATTATTATTAGATTATTTTAGTTGGGGTTCGGTCAAGGTAGATCCAAAAAAATACAAATTTAAAAAATGTATTTTTTAAAGGATTATCTGCCAACGTCTCGGAGAGAGGACGTCCTGTCCCTAAGTTCACATTTCTCGTCTTCATGATACCCCTGAAGATGGCTTAAAATGTAGGCCGAAACGTTGGTAGATAACCCTTTAAAAAATATATTTTTAACTTTGTATTTTTTTGGATCTACCTTGATCGAACCCCAACTAAAATCATCTAGGAACTATTTTCTTTCTCCCATACTGTATTTTTTTAGACTGGGATTCTCACAAAAATCATATGTTACAAAAGAAAGTGAAGAATGATTGTTCCAAAGCACTGTTTGTAATCTGCCAAACCTTGAGCGTAAAACTTCTAGCAGACACCTACGCCTCGATACATCACCCATAACGACATGCGGAATTACCTACTTCATTTATTTGTCCGCTCTTACACTGTCACCATTTGTTACTCGAAATGCCATCTTGCTAAAGTCACCTATAGAGAAAAGAAATCCTATTTTCCCAACAGACTTGTCATCACGGCTCCCCAACAATGTGTTCCCCATGTATGGCGTTTCCCATTAAAACAAAATCACATCCTTCCTTGTTACTATTATTTCTTAAATGACGTGAACGTATTATTTATTCTAGTTTGTAATGGAACAAGAATGACAAACAGAAAGGGAGTTGACGAAGATTTGCTGAGAAGTAATTATTGTTTTTTTTTAAACTTAAATTAATGTTTACAACTAAGTTTATTAAATATTACCATTACATATACTAATAAAAATATTTTCAACTGAAAAACGCACCCTAAATAGTAAAATTAAGCGGGATATACTAACTTCACCAATTTAAATAAAGCAAAAGGATGATCCTGTTTAAAACTAATTTATTAGCAACCGGCTTCGGTGTCAACACACCATCATCAGGCTCCATAAAGTGTGACAAAATAGGGTTCTCTCTTCAGTATTCCAACGGCGCTCTGCGGTGCCTGATGTGGTGTCTTGACACCGAAACCAGTTTTTAATAAAATAAATTAAAACAAGATAGGCAATCTCAATACCATACGTAATGTAATCGATATTCCTGTAATCTCCAGAAAAAAAGAATTTAAATAAAACACTTGCAAAACAAATTCCAGAATGTAGTAAATTATGTTTCAAGTTATTAAGCTCAAAAACTCAACTTGAGTGATGAAGTGGAAAACTGAACTTATTTTTAACTTTTTCTCTATTAATTTTTTTTAATACGTTCGAAGAGTGTTAAGGCATGTTTATGAAGTTAATGAAGCTTTTTTTTTATTAGATGATTTTAGTTGGGGTTCGATCAAGGTAGATCCAAAAAAGAATTAACTAATAAAAACTGCCCTCACTAAACCATTAGCCCTCCTTCTCAATAAACCTGTCAAACATTTTTCCCAGTTCCAAAGTTACCTATTCCCAATAATACCTTTCCTTTTTTTCTTTGTCCTTTTTATTGCTCTCTCTTTGCCTCAGTAGGCCGCTCTCCCTTTGTATCTTCCGCCTCTTACCTCCCCCCCACCCTTCCACCACCCACGGTGTTTTTTTTTTTTTAATTATACCTCTTCTCAGTCATGGAAATGTGAATTTAGGGACAGGACCTCCTTTCTCGTCTTCATGATAGGCAGGTGAGGTAAATTACTGTTTTAATTTTATTCAATTATTTTTTCAATAAGTTGTTGCCCGCATGTTTTTAAATTCTCTTACATAGCTTTCTACATTCATACTTTTGATATCACTTTACATTATGGTAATTCTATATTATAATACTGTCAATTATTATTGTATTCTCATGACATTGAATTTCTTCAGCCCTGAAGATGGCTTACGTTGGCAAATAATCTTTAAAAAAATACACTTTTGTTTAATTGTATTTTTTTTAATCTATCTTGACCGAACCCCAATTAAAACTATCTAATAATAATATCTACGGTCAAAAAAATCTCCATTTGAACTTTTTTTTTAATTTAGTAATAGTAAAAACCCTCATTCACCCCGGAAATATATTCTCTCTCTCTCTCTCTCTCTCTCTCTCTCTCTCTCTCTCTCTCTCTNTCCTTTTTTTTTTTTTTTTAATACGAAAAAAAAAACCCAAACTACGTCAGAGGACGTGTGGAGGTCGTGCAGACGCGGTGAAAGTGGCCGAGAACCGCCCTGCCCCTCTTGCTAAATGCAATGTTAATAGATCAGCTGTTACTGACATTTAAATTTTACATGCCCTCTAGTAAGTTTTTTTTTTATGAAAAATTTTGCGTTGCATTTTTTTAAATCAAAAAACATGCTATTTTTTTAAAGATGATTTAGTGCGTTAAAATAATCTAATGCAGGATTAAATAAATTATAATCATAAAAATATTCTGGATTCAGTCCCTGAATGAAACAACTTCTTTTTTTCTTTTTTTTTTTTGTAAAAATAATAAATAAAGCGAAATCATATTCTCAACAGGAGTTGCATCAAAAATTTTCTATGTTTCATTAAGATGAACATAAATTTTTATGTGCCGAAGCATATTATGAAAGACTATTTATTAAACCTGGCTCCACACTGACTAAAAAGCAATTACTTAGCAATCGTATTTATATTCCTAAATATCACTCTCAACCGTTTCCCGTAAAATATTTTAGAGCTTGTGTTTAAATAAATATTATTAGTACCTATATGTTTATCAAACTTCTTAGTAACTTAAATAAAAACAATTATACCAATATTTTAAATTTTAGTCTTCATCTAAATTTCAATATAAGAGACTTCGCCCAACACTCAAAATACATTCTTATATATCTTCCTCATTATATGTCTTTTTTTTTTTTTTTTTTTTTTTTTAATACGAAAAAAAAAACCCAAACTACGTCAGAGGACGTGTGGAGGTCGTGCAGACGCGGTGAAAGTGGCCGAGAACCGCCCTGCCCCTCTTGCTAAATGCAATGTTAATAGATCAGCTGTTACTGACATTTAAATTTTACATGCCCTCTAGTAAGTTTTTTTTTTATGAAAAATTTTGCGTTGCATTTTTTTAAATCAAAAAACATGCTATTTTTTTAAAGATGATTTAGTGCGTTAAAATAATCTAATGCAGGATTAAATAAATTATAATCATAAAAATATTCTGGATTCAGTCCCTGAATGAAACAACTTCTTTTTTTCTTTTTTTTTTTTGTAAAAATAATAAATAAAGCGAAATCATATTCTCAACAGGAGTTGCATCAAAAATTTTCTATGTTTCATTAAGATGAACATAAATTTTTATGTGCCAAAGCATATTATGAAAGACTATTTATTAAACCTGGCTCCACACTGACTAAAAAGCAATTACTTAGCAATCGTATTTATATTCCTAAATATCACTCTCAACCGTTTCCCGTAAAATATTTTAGAGCTTGTGTTTAAATAAATATTATTAGTACCTATATGTTTATCAAACTTCTTAGTAACTTAAATAAAAACAATTATACCAATATTTTAAATTTTAGTCTTCATCTAAATTTCAATATAAGAGACTTCGCCCAACACTCAAAATACATTCTTATATATCTTCCTCATTATATGTCTTTTTTTTTTCTTTTTTTAGGTATGTGAAGAGAGGATTATGATGAATTCAGTCTTGTTAGTTGAAGAATTAAGAACTAATTTGTAACCAAAAAACATTTTTAATTTTAGCCAACGTTTCCTGGTTGACAACCTTTGTCAAGGCGGAATACGAAAAATAAGCATGCAAAAATAATGTAGTCTATATGTCAAAATCTAAAAAAGTTAGAAATTCGGAGAAAAAATTTTCTATATTATTTTTGTATGTTTCTTTTTCATATTCAGCCCTGATGAAGGGCTGAAATTCAGGCCGAAACG
>KZ808038.1:66760-78768 GCA_000696205.2 Oncopeltus fasciatus
TTTTTTTTTTTTTTTTTTTTTTTTTTTTTTTTTTTTTTTTTTTTTTTTTTTTTTTTTGGTGTGTGAAGAGAGGATTAAGAGGAATTCGGTCTTGTTAGTTGAAGAATTAAAAACTAATTCGTAAACAAAAAAAAATTTTAATTTTAGCCAATGTTTCCTGATTTTCAGGCCTTTGTCAAGGCTGAATACGAAAAAAAAAACATGCAAAAATAATGTAGACCCTGTCTATATGTCAAAATCTAAAAAAGTTAGAAATTCGGAGAAAATATTTTCTATATTATTTTTGTATGTTTCTTTTTCATATTCAGCCCTGATGAAGGGCTGAAATTCAGGCCGAAACCTTAGCTAAATTTAAAAACTTCTTTTTCTACAAATACGTTTTTGATTCTTCAACTACCAAGACCAAACTCCTGATAATCCTCTCTTCATAGAACTTAACAACAAATTCACTTCCAAAATATGTTTTTTATGTTATAGAATACAAATGTTAAAAAACAAGATTTTTAAGAAGTCATAATTATCTCAGTTGTAGTAATAGTTAGTTAAATATAAAATTACTATACAATAATCGTCTTAATTTATATATACTTTATTTATATACCATTAATATTTATTTACGAAATAAATATATAAGTTGTTTGATCCGACAAACATTTCTCCTCAACTCTTTTTATATCTTATTGTTAAGAAACAATATGAAATGAAAGATCATTACCTTATTTTATCTTTTTGATTACTACTATCATTAATTATTTTACTCTTATTATTTTTCTAATTATCATAAATGTTTTATGATCCGGTGTGTAAACGTTTTCATTTGATTATTTTGATTATTATTTCATTTATCGAAGTTTATTATCGATATTAAATTAAGTTAAATTTGGCAATGTATTTCTTTATTTTTTCATGTTATGTGGTAAATACGGTACCTTCTTTTTTTACTATTGTTTATTTTCAAGAAGCTTCGTTCTACGACTGAATGACCCTAATTTCCATTTTATTTAACATGCAATACACATAAGTGTATTTGTCATGAAGATTCTTATATTAGACAGAGAAATCTTAGAATTAATTCATTCTCCATTGACTTAAGTATTAAAAATACTTTAATAAATAAAGTAAGTGTAAATAATTTATTTCTAAGATTAAAATTTATCCTGAAAAATGCATAAAGAAGCAAAAAAAACTCAGCTACTCTTGGAAAAAATAGAAAAGCAACCAGTGATTCTTATCACATTTATCATATTATCACCATTCTCCCATTTACTTCTTAACTGATTCAAGTCAATCCGAAATTCAGGCTCATTAGTGCTGTAGCCGGACAGGCTTGATTTAATTACATAAGGTTTGAAAATGTATGTTAAATGTATTCTTACTAAATGGGTTAGGTTTGCGAAGTAGAGCAGCGCTTGCTTACATAACGCTCCGGTCTTCTGGGGTGAGAGGCAGTCGNAATTTAATTAAAACAGTTATTTAAATAATACTTGAATGGCCCCCTGGAGAAGAAGTATGGAGATATTCCTATAAGTAACTCCATTTATAAATAATCAAAATTGATGTGAGGTATCACATTTATCATATTATCACCATTCTCCCATTTTCTTCTTAACTGATTCAAGTCAATCCTAAATTCAGGCTCATTAGTGCTGTAGCCGGACAGGCTTGATATAATTACATAAGGTTTGAAAATGTATGTTAAATGTATTCTTACTAAATGGGTTAGGTTTGCGAAGTAGAGCAGCGCTTGCTTACATAACGCTCCGGTCTTCTGGGGTGAGAGGCAGTCGCCAACGTGCTTCCCCTGAGAGCTTGGGGCGAATTTCTGTATTGATTGCTCCAGTTGCCTTCCACCTCTTGGTGGAAAGAACATGTAAAGTCTCTCTGGATTGGCTTCCGAGGTGAGACAAATCACCAGCAGATGCCGCCTTCGGATTGGCTAACAACCTGGAAATTCCTTCTGTATGAAGTCCTTGCAACACTTCATCTTACTTCCACGCACAGACACTAAAACTTTTAATGTCGATGCTTCGACGAATGTATTGTTATATTTCCCGAAACAGTTTCGCGAAAACAATCTGATATCGAAAATGTACCTTAAAATTATTTAAAATTATTTTTCTATTGTTTAATTGAACTTCTGTTGAACATTTCGAAGTAAAAATAAAACTGGAAAGTGGATTCCATCCTCTTAGTAATAAGAATGACCGAGCTAACACTAACATCCTACATTTATGAGATATGGTGACAATCAAGAAAGCTAAATTCAATTAATTTTATTTATTTTTACCTTCCATTAGCCGTATTCACAGAGAGATCTTGGTCAATAGATCTATAGGTAGCCACCCTATTCTAGATTTGTATTGCGCTCTCACGACAAAAGCCTGCCCAATTAAAGGGTAGGAATGGATGGAAAACCTTGGAAAATCTGTGCGTATACATTATCAATTACTTGTGTGTGTTTGTGTGTGTGTGTATGTACAAACAAATGAAAATTAAATCCACCAATAAACTACCATTTGAAAGACTATATGGCAAAATTTTACATGTATCTCATATGAAATGGCAAAGCAAACCTGCAGGATTAGACATTATATACATTAAAGAAGAAATTTTGAAACTGCAGAAGGTTTACTAAAATACATATTAAACAAAATTAATATCTTGTAATAAAAATAGTACTTCTAAAACTGACCTTACATAACTATTGATCTGTTCTTACAACACACGGTCAATTATTTCCTTCCTATTTCCAAGATTCGACACTTGAAAAAAGGGATGTTTTACAGAGAATTCATATGCTGTGGACTTTTAATTAAATAAACTATAACAATTAATTAAAATTATCCGAAAAATTTACGGTTCTGTTATGAATGGCGGGTTATGGTTCAAAGGGCTACCATCAAACTCTTTATCAACTACAGAAACTGTTAAAGACACATACAGAAAAATACAGTTTCAATTCTGTAGGCATTTATGTAGGATGAATGACAGTTAGCATACAAAACAAATTGTATGCATAATTGTATGCATAATAATAGAAGAAGCAAGGGAAAAACAAATTGTACAAAAGAAAAATTGGGAGCAAGTAGTATTCAAGAAAGATTTAGAAAAATATCCAATATTTTTAACAGATCTTGAAAGAAATGAAAAATTTTAGTGAAAAGCTTTCTTCAATACCGTAAACATTATCAAAAATCTGCCTTGTTGGCACATCAATAGCAAAATTCTTTCTAAATTCACTTATACATTCCTTGGGAAATATGCTTAGGTACATGGCACCTTTCAATCAGAGTTTCGGCAATGGACTAATGAGAAAATGTTCCACGCATGGTATTCTTGGACTGACTTTTCTGATTTCAACCGTAGATAAGACAAATGTCAGGCAACATATGTAGTCCAACAGGACGACTCAACAGTCCTTGATATTTACTAATGACAGCTCACGAAGATTTCAGATTAAGTTGTAAAGGAAGAAAAATGATGTTATGGTTAATAGCACGCCGAAATAGCATATGTCCTTTCATGGAATATTAAAAGTACATTAATCATATATTTTTTTCTCTGTGAGAGAACACTTCAGCAATCTGTATTGGAGACTAGATACAATTCTTGAGGATAATTAGCTAAAAATAATAAATATTTTAAAAAGAAGAAGAAAATGTATTATTTAAGAAAATGTGAATTGCTCCTAGCTCAATAACCGCAATTGTTATTAAGGGTGGATTAAAAACAATTCAAAGTTGTCTGGTAAAAATTCTGCTCAAATTATTAATTTCAAAATAATGAGAAAAAAAAAAACTTTTTTGAGCAAATAATTCACTTAAACTACATTATAGTTATTATAATGTTATTATATTGTGCTGTTTCAAGTGGTTGAACGATGACATTCAATTGCGGTCTTGTTGATGAGAAGGTCACGCCAGCCGTCCTATGATTGAAGCTGTCCAATAGCGTCAGTGTTAGAAAAAGGAAAGAAAAAGAGGACATCCTCGTCAATTGATTGCCGCCAGAGAAGAAGAAAGATCTGAAGATGGGAGCACGTAGGAAATGGCTGTCGTCTCATTGTGGCGGGCGGCCTGCCCCCACAATGGGCCACACACGCCACTTGGAGTTAGTGACCGACCATCTGGACAGTCTTCCACAATTACCTCCCATGATTGCTACCAGTGCGCCGGACTTCAAATTTTGGTATTTTTCTAACCTCTCTCACCCTCATCCGATTTTATCTAATATTGAATGAAAATACTATATTTAAAATAATATGGGCCTCACTCGGCACTCAAAATTACATTTTGAAATAGGTCTTTCAATTGCTTTTCCTGGAAAAATGTTATGGAACAATTTATTGAGAAGACTAAATGATATATGATTACTATGGTCTATAAATATTTCTTTTCAGAATCAGTAACAATGATATTGCAAATTTTTCAATTTTTTATCTGTACGATAAATCTGCTTAAATGATAAAGTAGGAAGGACGGAGTCCAACAGAAGAATTTGTATGTGAGCCAAGAGTTGTGCAAGACTCACTTCTAGTGACATTGCAGTGAAGATTACCAGTTCTCTCTCATCACACATTTCCGCCAAGTCGTTCTGAAGACCTTGGATGCCCATGAACTCTCGAGCGAGGGCATACACACTCCTTTCTGAATCACCCAACTCGCAAGATTTGAATAACCTTTAAATCTCTCCCACATCTGTTCGCTGCATTTTAGCAAATTTTTTTTTAACTCGATGAATTTTTCTCCCTAACAAGTATACTTCAGCTGGTATAAAACCTCTTATAAAAGTAATTATGAGAGGCATTTAGAGGTGGATATTTAAAATAGATTAGTGACTGGTACATAGACCCTCCCTTTTTAAGCCCAAATCCAAATCCAACAAGGAGACTTAAAATATTTAATAGATCACAAACCACACCCAGTGACAACAATAGGCTTAAAGTGGGTTTGCAAGATCACTTGTAGATATGTATCTCTCGAAGAACATTCCTGATAAATTTTTCTTTAAAGAATTTTCCATGCTTATTAAGCAAAAAGTCGTTTTGGAATTTCATTTAATTTTAATTTTCATAAATCATTCATACTCTGACGTGGACTTTAGTAATAGTTTACATTCCCTTGGGGAAATAAAATTATCCGTTTAATGAAAAAGTTGTTAAATGTTCTACAATATTTTTTTCAAAAAGCGACTGTTATGGAAAATATTTATGAGTGTGACTACGATGGTTGAGCACTTCACTCCCTTCTTGAAAGCAACTAAGAATTTGAGTGCCTTCCACTATCCATTCATAGAGACAGTGCTGGTGATCTTACCTCATTGCTAACTGTAGCAATTCAGATTAAGTTAGCTATTTACTCTTATGTATGTCAATCCTTTATGAAACACTGGAAATTTTCTTTGTAAACATAGCTCATTTGCGATGGACCCTTTCTAATCTTTAAAAAAAAAAGTAAAAATAAAATAATTTTTACATGTTGCAACCTCCTGCCTGGTGACTCTTATTGTTTTAAAGGGAATTTTTAAAAAAAATCCTATTATAAATACCGATTAATCTACTTCAGTAAATTGATAAATAATACAATAAACAGTTGTAATAATTGCAGGGGTTTTTCTTGCGGAATTCTTAGCCGATTTCAGAAAAGAGAAGAGCAATACTAAAAGCGGTTTATGGGTCACTTTGCCAAAGTCTACATGTTTTCACCCTTCACCTAGGGGAGGGGGTGGCACCACAGGATACCTCTCATTACGATATCATGCGAGCTCAGATAAGCTCCCTTTCTAGGGGTTGCAGAGTCCATTTTGAAAGTAAACCTGGTTCGGGTCAGTCTAGAAAGCTGTTCTACAAGGCAAAAGCAAGCTGGAGTCGGCTTTTTTCTGCAAATTGTCCAAGCGTTTTCATACGTCTTTACGGTGTCCTGTCTCGCTGGCGGACGCCTCGATTCAGGCCTGATCGTGATCAGCCGTAGAAGATATCCTCATAGTATCCACTCTCCACCGTAATCCATCTGGATCCTTGGTAGACACCATTACCGACCTTGCAAAACCCGATGAACTAGTTCATTGTAGCGAGAGGCCTTGTATTTCCTCCAAGAGGTCTCTATTGATGAAATTCTCTTTGAGGAAAACATTCAGAGTTGAGCAATCGAATACTTACGAACAAAATCAATTCGTGTTCCGATCCATAAATACAGGATATCACGAACCATTTTTTTTTTTTTTTTTTTTTCAATTGTTCCCAAAAAGCTGGAAGGCTATGTTTTCATGTACTTCAAAACATAAAATAATGGACCTTGAAATTTGAAATATGGAATTTATAACTAACAATTACAATAAAATTACAGCTGTAGGATGTTTAAAAGATACGTAATGTAATCGATATTCNTAAATTATAGATTAATAAGTATAGAAAATAATTTATAATAGTTTATTTTTAACGAAAGCAGAAATTATTATAAATAAAAAGTTCATTAAAGATTTTTAATATATGAATAAAACACTCCATCCAAATTTGCCCTCATAATTTGTTTAGGTTACAATTTTTAATAGCATTAATACTGATTCTCTATGCATAAGTGTTAAATTTGTAAGCATGAATGAGTAGACAGATTTTAGTTTGAATTTTTGATTATAATATTCTATAAATATAAAAGAAGGAATTATCTAATAGGACTTTTTTTGGGGGGGCTACCAATCAGCTACCCTATTCTAAAGTCCATAGCACTGATACTTCTGGCTAAAAATGTTACACATAGGACTCGATCCTGAAGCCCTAGGCTTGCTATACCCTTTCACTCAGGATTGACCGGAGATGGAAAATAGTGTTTTAACCCCAGACTAAAGTAAAGTGACTGTGAATAAGTTGTGTAATCACACTCATTGACAGTGCAGGATTTACTGCTTCCAACATCCAACGGGAGTATTATCTGTTTCCATGACCATGGCAGTGAGAGACAGACATTCTTCCAGCGACGCGAGTCCGATAGCCATCGGATCTGTCCGATCTCCAGCCAAACTTCTCCAGAGTCTGTTAATTGCTGGAATCTATCAGGGCTCCCCGAGGGAGGGGAAAATTTAGGAAGCAGCCGAGGAAACACCTTTCCCCACGGCCAGGTAACTGATTAGTCGCCGACATGGGCCTAGATCCAGAGGAAATCCAAGCCAAAACTTCCTCTCGCTAGACGTCTGTCGGAACCAATCTCGCCATAATTATGAATTGGAACAGAAGGGAGCATGATTCTGCTCGTTTTATCTACTAAGATAATATTTTACACTAAAGACCTAAATAATTTACAATTATATCAAGCAATAAATAATTATGTATTTTCTGAAGTCCATTAGTTACTAAAAACTACTAAAAATTTACAAGTTTATTTAAGGTGGCTGAGCTCTTTCCTCATTTTTATCCGATTAAACAAGTAGCTCTTAAGCTTAAAAAGGAATTTTCAGCTCATTTCTGTTTCTGGCTTACACAAAAAATTCTGCATTTGCTTATATATATATATATATTCCAACAGAAGAATTTGTATGTGAGCCAAGAGTTGTGCAAGACTCACTTCTAGTGACATTGCAGTGAAGATTACCAGTTCTCTCTCATCACACATTTCCGCCAAGTCGTTCTGAAGACCTTGGATGCCCATGAACTCTCGAGCGAGGGCATACACACTCCTTTCTGAATCACCCAACTCGCAAGATTTGAATAACCTTTAAATCTCTCCCACATCNAAATATAAACATATAAATGTTCTAAACAATTAATGAGAGGAATAGAATAAAAAATCTATCTGTCCCATCCAGGAATCGAACCTGGATCTCCTGCTATCACAGTCTCCTGTATAGCAGGTCGCCCTGGTCGCTAGATATCTCATTAAACTCCCCCTACACTTTTATTCTATTCCCTCTCATTAATTGTTTAACATTTACGTGGGATGCATAAATACCAAAAATAAAAACACCACAACCAAATATATACCAGTTCCTTCGACAAAAATGTATATGATACTTATCAAGTTTGTGTACCACTGGTCTCGCCGCAGATGCATCGTTCTTGCTAAAGAGCTATGTTCCTTTCTAAGTTTTCTTACATTAAGAAAAGTTATTTTAGTCAGCCAGAGGCTAGGTTCTCTAGGTACTCCAAGGCAAAACGTTGTTTTTTCTTTCTTTCTGTGCCTCTGTTTGTAATGACCCGAAGTACTTGGTGTACTCTAGTCCTCATAGAATGGGAAAAAATTCAAGCGGCCAGAATGCTGTCCCACAAGCCTTCTCTAGAGTACCGTGGGTCTGAAATTAATACATCCTTGGCATGGTTAGCCCCTGAGACTTTAGGACCAAACTGGATTTTTTTTTTGTTGGGGAGAGGGGAGCTAGTAGGACTTAAACTCTCCAGTCACAAGTACTTACGAGTCGGGTGTGTTTACGAGTCCCCATATGATTTATGATGCCATATTTGTGAGTACTAACTGCCTTAGGGCGTTAATGTTTTGTACGGATAGTTCCGCTTCAAGAGTTCCCGCCCACTTCAGCCTCCACCCCTTCTACAGTTACTGAAAGGTTTCAAGCAAGAACCTTGGCATTCATCTAACTTGTTAAGTAGTAATTTATGTAACAGCTAATGTTAAACAGCCTTCTTAATGGTTTGGAAATGATGCCGCTAAAATGCATTCTCATAAAACTGGATGTTTTTAAAAAGTCCCTGGCATATTGAATCGCCAATTTATTTCAACGGAATTCCAATAGGTGGGAGATTTAATTTTGATTTATAAGGTCGCTAGCCTCATTATTTTATTGTTATTTTGATTACAAAAAAGGTAATGATTCGTTTTAAAGAGAACCTTTTAACTTCCACTCTGTCGCAAGCTTAATTAGTATAAAATTCATAATACATTCGAACCGTTTTCGCTTTTATCTATTTTATTTTATAGTGGCATGCATTCGGACAATATGATATGATAATGCTATGACATTAGTTTTATTTAGTTGGTCCGCAACTAAACTTCACTGCATATTTTATAATCAGATTCATTAATATTTATTAAATATAAAGAACATACATGAAATTTTATTCAATTTTTTTACTACTATTAGTAGTAGTGAAATTTTACTTATATTTTTTAAACCACGAATAAAGCCTTATTATATTACTCTGCCTTGATGCAGATCAATAAAATGACTCTTTATTAAATTTTGAAATTTATTTATTATAGCTGGGGAATTTTAAGTTATGAAAAATTACTTATTTCAGTACTGCTAGTTTTTTTTTAACCCCCAAAAAATACAAATTTCGTATCTCAATAGAAGAAAAAGATTTTCTTTTTGAAAATTTAATAAATGAATGGCTACAAAACTCAAACAAAAGATGGGGACTGAGCAATAAAAAGGCAGCTGTACTTGAAAAGGATATGAAAGTCCAACCTTGGCGTTTCCTTTCCCTTTTGTTCGTCACTCTTGCTGGGATTCATTGCCGTACCGAAAACCGTAATCACGACAGTTGTAATCCGGTGTTGCAGCACGACAATAGCCTTATTCCACCGTAATACAGATCTACGATAATTATTGGCGCATGTAAGTCTCCTGGCTCGCCGGTGTGGACTTTCCGTATTATTAGGGAAAATCTCTCTTGTGCAACTCGACTTGGCGGATACATTTCCCCTCTGGCCTCACAGAGAAACCCTAGGGTTTCTAGCGAAAAAGTAAACATGCAGTGGTATTATGCAAATATGCAAATGGTGAGTTTCTGACCGTAGATATTATTAGGAGAGAATTTGAAGAAGAAAAAAAAATATATATATATATACCATTTAAGTAGTTATTCCAAATTATATTCTATTGTTAGATGAATCTCAGCTTTAAGAAAATTAAAAGGTACCCTAAAAAGAAAACCCCTGAAATAAAATTTGTAAAACTACAGTGAAAATAATTTCCATTAAAACACATTTACTCTAATTTATATCCATCTCTAATGAAACTTGGGAACTCTGCTTAGTTTACTTAGACATTTTATTTTTATTCACCTAGAAGCGTCTGGGTTTACTCCTAAGAACACCCAGCCGATATTAGGTACTGTTTTTCATCGAATGGGAAAATGGGTGGCCAGATCGGAGTTCTGTGCACACATATTTTCTAGTGTGCTGAAGGTTGACCACGTTACAAAATTTTTATTAAATTTTTTAAGTAGTATAGACGTTGTCGTTCACCTTAAACTCTCTAAAAAGCTATTGAAAAAAGTTTTATAGAGTGAACATAATTTCTATTAAAGCACAACAAAAACTTGTAACTCTACTTTATATGATAACTTACACGCATAGTGTAAAATAGTATACGAAAGTAAATTTTAGCTGATATTCAAGAATAAATCTAACCCCACTCGAGATGGGTCTACACAGGTTGGAGAGTGGGTACTTCTAATTTCTTCCGTACTACTTCCTTAAGGAACCTGTTAGAACTGGACCGACTACTCCCGGAACATCCCACAATCCATGTGGAACAACATAGGCCACATGTTTGACACAGTCATCCCATGCGAACTCAGGATATGAGGTGCCTCCNGAGGCATGCTCTATTTACTTAGCGACTCACTCCTGCAACTCTTGGCCAATCCGTTCCCACCGCGCTCCCGCCTTAATTACCCAGCTGGCACACGTCGTCCTCGAGGCGACGGCGGGAACGCGTTCCGTACGACTCTAGACGAGGATTGGCGAATACGTTTCGGCCGAGACCTTACTCCTACGCTTGCTACACATTCACATACACCTACATATTATCCTTTAGCGCGTTCGGCTGATTTTGTGGTAGGTGTAGCTAAACTGTGTACGGCCGTGATTGGAAGTGTGTCCATACATACATTACGCATTGCAAAACATCAGTTCCTTGGGAAATCGGCAGCCAATTGTAAATATACAACGTACAAGTTTACTGAAACTGTCTTGTGTAATCTACGAGTATTTTCTCTATTTAACAGAAATGTGACTGAAATGCCTTCATAACATCTAACTCTAAAAGATAATTTTTTCAATCATAATTTTTTTATTAGATGATTTTAGTTGGGATTCGGTCAAGGTAGATCCAAAAAAATACAAATTTTAAACAAAGTGTATTTTTTTAAAGATTATCTGCCAACGTGCAAAGAGCATATGTTTAAATAAATATTATTAGTACCGATATGTTTATCAAACTTCTTAGTAACTTAAATAAAAACAATTATACCAATATTTTAAATTTTAGTCATCATCTAAATTTCAATATAAGAGACTTCGCCCAACACTCGAAATACATTCTTATATATCTTCCTCATTATACGTCTTTTTTTTTTCTTTTTTTAGGTATGTGAAGAGAGGATTATGATGAATTCAGTCTTGTTAGTTGAAGAATTAAGAACTAATTTGTAACCAAAAAACATTTTTAATTTTAGCCAACGTTTCCTGGTTGACAACCTTTGTCAAGGCGGAATACGAAAAATAAGCATGCAAAAATAATGTAGACTATGTCTATATGTCAAAATCTAAAAAAGTTAGAAATTCGGAGAAAAAATTTTCTATATTATTTTTGTATGTTTCTTTTTCATATTCAGCCCTGATGAAGGGCTGAAATTCAGGCCGAAACGTTGGCTAAATTTAAAAACTTTTTTTGTTACAAATTAGTTTTTAATTCTTCAACTACCAAGACCAAATTCCTGACAATCCTCTCTTCATAGAACTTAACAACAAATTCACTTCCAAAATATGTTTTTTTTATGTTATACAATACAAATATTAAAAAACAAGATTTTTAAGGAGTAATAATTATCTCAGTGGCAGTAATAGTTAGTTAAATATAAAATTACTATAAAATAATCGTCTTAATTTATATATACTTTATTTATATACTAATGCCATTCAGCTGCACATTTATAAGGTTGTAATTGTGTTAATACTAAGAGTCGTTGGGTATCGAATTATCAAGTTCCCCTTCACACTTCTTCACCTTCACCCCTGAAAAGTCTGTACCAACAAAACAACCAAGGATTCAAAGCT
>KZ808038.1:96233-108888 GCA_000696205.2 Oncopeltus fasciatus
TCAACCTTTGGTCTGGTAATATAATAATAATAATATTATTACTATAATACTGTGATTATTAACCAGCAAATTACTAGATACAAAACATGTAGAAAGTAAGTAATAATAAAGTTTAAAAAAAAAATATCTACTCTATTGCGGGGATTTTTTCAAAATTTCCGATAATTTTTCCGATCAAGAAATAAAAAAAGAAAAAAATAGAGTAGCAACTTTATGTACCAAGCAGATATTTATGTTTCATTGAAATGTATAACAGTAAATGAGGAATTATATCTAACAAGTCAGAGAGAAAAATGAGAGTAAAAAAATAATAAAAAATACCACTTATACTGGCTTCATACTGACTGAGAGGGAAGAGTGGGGGAACAACTGAGTTACATTCAATAAATATAATATTTTCCTTAAAAAAGGTTTTTTCTGAAAAATATAACAGAACATAAATGTTATAAAATTAAATTTTACACATATTGAGATCGATATACTCCTCTCGACTGATATAAACCAAAATTAAATAAATTACACAATTAGCATTAAAAAGTCTAAATACTTTATTTAGTTTTTAAAAGTTGTTAATTAGAGGCTAGGCCCAGCACTCAAATTTAGGATCATGACCATCTACCTTCATATGCAAAAAAAAATTATATGCGGTATAAAATAATATTTTATATATTTTATTTATACATTTGTTTCGAATAATTAATATTGTCGAAGATATTATGATTTTAAATTCTGGTCTCCTTCTAACCTCGCTCGTCCTCAACCGATTATTGCCATTAAAAAAGTTAACTAATAATAACCAAAAAATAATCTTAAATTCCCAAATATGCATTATTATTTTATGAAATTTTACGTTGGACGATAGAGCGTCTACAGACAAACATATATTTATATTAGAAGAAGATAGTCGGGGCTAGGTCAACGGAAAAAATTGGTTAACCAATATGGTTTTATTTTTACCAACGTTTCGGCCTGAATTTCAGGTCTTCATCAGGGCTATGGGGACAACGAAGGGAGAAAGTCACGAATTGCGTGTTCTAACCCATGGTAGCTAGGGTATATATATATATTTGTGTGTGTGTGTGTACATATAATCTTTGTACATATAAGTCTTTGTAGACTTTCATCCCTTCCATTCAGATTGGTCAAGCGAGCATAGCGACCTTCCTATCTCCCTCCCCACCCTTTCTGGTTTTTAGGATCAAAGAAGTTATTAATTCTTATTTGCTGACAACTTTAATGAAATGTAAAAAATCTGCTTAGCTTACAGAAGCCGAGTCACGAGCTTTCTTTTAAATATCCAAGTCAAAACTTTTAAACTATAAAGTAAATTTATAGGTTAAACACTCCTATAATTCTGAGTCTGAATGAAAAACGTTCTTGGCTTGTGAACAGAAATAGAGAATGAAATTTAGGATTCATAAATTTTAAAAAATTTTCAGTGAATTAAAAAGATTTTTATGGCTTGAAAGTGGAAGAAAAACAAACACAAAATTATTCAAAAAATAACTGAATGCATCAGGGAAACTATCTAAGTTATTATTTTATAAATTTAATCATTTTTACTGACGCTTCTATTAGAGAGAGAGAAAACAGCATAGGGCCTGATTAAACAAAATATGATGAATATTGAAGTGTCTCTTCTGTTTCATCGCGTGCTTCTAACCCCATCATCAGGGTAATGAAATCTTCAATGACTTACATCTCATCCTTTCTCCTGTTTGACCTCATGGCACGATTTACCCGATTCAGCAATCACTTTCGTAGACCTTCAGGTCGTTTTGACTCTCAAAAATTCTAGGGTAGGATCATGTACAAGAATTTTAATATAAATAATATCATAAACATCTTCCAAATGGCATATGGTGAACAAGATATATATTTTTTTATTTTTAACCCCAAAACCTTGATAAATTTTTTTTTTAAATTATATTCTGAATTTAGTAGAAAACTAAATTTAAGTAACAGCAGTCTTTGTTGATTCTAATGAACAATTATATCGACAGGAAATCTATAATTTAATTTATTTAAACTAAATATTATATATGCTAGCTGATAAAAACAGAAACAAAATTATAAAAGGTTATAATTTTTGACATTATTTTAGTATTTACCGTTTCTTTTTGCAGGTTGGACCGTGTCAAGTTGTTGGTAGTTGCCGAGCTTTCGCACATCATGTTATTCTTACATTATTCTGAATGTTATAATGAAGCCATTCTTCAGGGCTATGCGAAAGCTCGGCAACTACCAACAACTTGACACGGTCCAACCCGGAAGAAGAAACGGTAAATACATCTGACAACCGTCGAAGCCTACGTAAACATTATTATAGTAATTAAATAAAATACATTGAATGTTTTCACGTATCCTTTTCTAAACAAACTTGATGAATACTTCCCTTTTCCATTTTGTTTTTCATTTAGTTACCCCAGAGAAATTGTGGTTTAAGAATTTGATTCTGGTAGTATTGAGCTTTACACAGTGCATTAGTTACAAAAACAAGAAATAAAAGAATAGGAACTGTTTACTTCTGCTTGAAGAGAGGAAAACAAGCTGGCCAAAACAAAGGCCTAATTACAAGGCACTAGGAAATATTCAGTCGACACAAAGAGGACTATTATTGCAGCCTCTTTCCCCTCGGAAAGCCAGGTAATCGCACGGCCTAATCGTCTTTAAAAAATTTGCAGACGTAACGGAATTTGGGGGGTGTTTCGAAAACGGTTTCCGCCGACTAGGCCTAGGTGAATGGGGGTGTGGTTGTGGCCTAGCCGATATACCCATACACACTTGCATTTTCTCACAAGGTCGCATTTGCAACACCTAAGCGTGATGTTAGTAAACCTCTTGCGTGTACCTCCTACGTGAATGAATTCCTTTCAGGCGTATGACCCTGATTATGGAACAATTTCAATGTAACTGTCCATTCAAAATGCCCCGACAAGTAAATAACCTATAAGCGTCTGCGGACAGGTGTGAATTCTGTAGAACGCCGGAATTAGTGGTTAGTTGAAATTTCGACTTTCCTGGGGCAGCAATTTTCATTTTACGCCTTGCTTCCCATTCAAAATGTAAGCGTGTGTGTTTCTGGAGCGGTATAGGTCTGTGCGTGACACCTCAGATACAATAGTTCATGCATATACAAATGTATGTTTATAAATAACGCAACGGTATCAGGCAAGAATTTAATTTTATATATAATCAGAAAAAATATCGAAATTGCAAGATAAATATAAAAATAAATTAATTACCATTAACTAAAACAGAGAATACAACTCTTCACAATTATACAAGTATAATTGCAAGCTCTCAATTATTTTTCTTCTTACATTAACGATATTTCTAATAAATAAATAAAATCTTCATATGAGCAATACTAAAATCAGCAAATTACCCATTACAAATACCAGCCTTGTATAGAAATGGAAAATTGGGTATTTTAATTGCTGCGTTTCAATTATATTTCGCTGAAAAAGACCTTTAACAGCGAGTATCTGAAAGTTGTGTTTATATGGTACAATAAATAATCTAATAATAAATACTTAAAACACCTGAAAATTGTAAATACTGAAAATGACCTCGTAGCAATGATTTCTAAAAATATTAATCCTCGGGGAGGTATGTCGATCTCAGCGGATTTCCCATGTTTCAATAAAGATGGATAAAATAAGAGTAAGTAAGAGGAATTTAACTGACAATGCTCTTTAAATGAAATTGGAATTTATTTTTCATTGCTGTCAATTTATTTTTTCAATGAACTGGGACGATGTAATACATTATAAGGAATAAAAACTGTTAAACTTCGCTTGGTGATAATTTATTTTTATTTATTAAAGCTGAGCGCATTCGAGACTCGATGTCTCATCCTCAGAGCACAGGAATCATTCAGATGTGTTGAGTCTCGGAGGCACACCGCTTTAATTTAATGTAATCTTTATCGAGCAAAGTTTAGCAGTCTTTTTTCCTTATAATTGAATGAGGGAAAGGGGAATTTTGAGGGAGATCACAATTTATATTCGCAATATTTTCGTTATTATTTGAGTTACGAAAAGGCTTATATTACGTAATAGGTGTAGAACGTAATTTACTGACGTTTATGTTCGGCAAAAAATTTAAAGGAAGAAAATTGCATGATTGGAAGTTCGTTGGTTGTCGAGTATTATGCTGGAGAAATTCGTCAGGTTTTAAAATATTCCAAAATTGTTGGGTAATTATTTTATTTATCACTATCGGTACATTTNTATATATATATATATATATATATATATATATATATATATATATTATTGTTTAGTTCAATCTTTAAACCTTTTTCTGTCATATAACGTACCTCATCTCTGTCTGTAAATTCCAATCTATAGTTCTGTAATGATGATGGCTTAAAAGTTAAGTCGAAACGTCGGCAATAGTTACCCAACAATTTTGTAGTGTTTTATTTTTCTGATCCTGGCCGAGACCCTGACTAATTTCTCCAGCAGAAGAAAATTTCGATCGCAACAACAATGGGTGAGTATTTTCCATAATTTTTCTTCTCGGCCAGTCTTGAACTAACTTTAGTGGTCATATATTTTACCCTCATTGCTCTCTATAGCTCTTAGATTACATTTTCTCTATCAATCTTATTTATGGACACGGCATTTTCATTAATACTTTGCTACTTAAGCCATGAAGCTGATATTCTACTTTGGTTATACTTGATCTAGTTACATCAAACATTTAAAAAAAAAAAAAAAATGAATATGTTCTTAATGCAAATATATTTTCTGCCATCTCTTAGCTTTACTTCTGAAGCAAGTTTGTTTCCTTGGAATGAGGCGATTGTAAAGCGTTTTGAACAGATCTCTGGATATTCTTCATTTATGCAAGCCAGCTGAAAATACAAAACCTCCTTCTCTTGAGTCAGCTGAGTGAGGTCACCAGTATTACCTCTGCTCACGACGGTCAAAGGATGCATCTAGCCGGAGGCTTGAGTCGCCCTGCACCAGCCTCGCACGACCGGCCTTTCTCATTACACAGCAATCCACGAGCTTAGGCTGAGCGCTGGCTTCTGTATGGAAGCCATCAAATATCTCCGGAAAAAAGGCATATCTCAGGGATTCAAAAATGGCGGAAGAATGCATGGAGGTTTGAGGGAAGGACGGAATTCCTTTGGCGCTCATGCGTAGTGGACAGTATGTGTGTGCTAAAGGTCCTTGGTTAAGTTGTCAGGTTGGGCGGTAGTCATGGCGCCAGTGTACCATAGGAAGGTCAGTATTGGTTTCTGCTGGCATTGCTCTAAGTCGGGAAATGATTGATGAGATGGATTAGCGATTAGGTGGCTATTAATCCAATCTTTAAAGAATATCCCCAGTCCTCCTCAGTTAACGGTCGCGAATCTGAAGTGTATATGAGTGTGCAAGAGTCTTGTATAGATCTCTGAGGTCTGATCAATAACACATGGGATTTTTTTTACACCATATAAAAAATATATATACATTATGTATGTTTATTGAATATATAATATAATATATTATATATTAATATATTAATATATTACCAAAATATCAGCAATAAATGTACTTTGTGTGTTGTGCGTCGCAAATATCCTGTTTAAATATTATACTACTATTTTGGATATAATTTCTTGACATAATCACCTATTTGAACTCTGACTAAATAATATTCAGCTAACTTGGGAGATAAATATTTATTAAATATTACCTGTCTACACTGTATATTAGTATTGTGCACAACTTTGAATTCTTCCGTTTTTATCGGGGTTTTACTCTGTCTCCAAACATAATAAGAATCCACACAATTTAGTAGAGGCAGAATTTCTTTTATTCGGCAATAAATATATTTCTATACCAGTGAAAGCTGAATTTATTTACGTCTTTCTAAATCCAAGAAACAGCAGAGAGACCCTCGAAGAATAGTTTTATTCGTTCGAAAAGAATATCTTCGCTCAAATTCTGCCTAAAACTGACTTGCGGCTTATTAAAGGCAAATAACAAATCGTGGATGACCTACTGAAACCCTCCTGCACAGGTTATCAATCAACCAGTGATGAGCAGGTTATACTGGTAAGTGACGTCATAATCTTCTTTATCGTTGATTCATATATTTTCCCCACAAAAATCATTTAAATTTTTAATTTATTTTATGTCTTATGAATTATTTATATTTAGTAGTTATTTTATTTTAGTCATTTTAAGTTATTTTGGTTTTCTTGTGGAAATTTATTTTACTTTTTATACAGAGAGAAGGGGAGTAGACATTTACACACTCTCTATAATCTACATATTAAAAATAAAGTATGCATATAAATAAACTTAAATGGCAAAAAAAAGGAATTAAAGAGTCGAAATAGGATGAAATCTAATTTACCTCCCACTTTAATTCCTAATGCGTAGGAGCAAGTAGGCGTCCGATAACACCTTTAAAAGCAGGATAAGAAATGTTTTCTTTCAGGAGTTCAATAAACTCTGTCTTAAAAATAAGTTTATTGGTATTTTTTATATGAAAACTGCGAGATCAAAAGGCATTTTATTATTCTTCATTGGTTTTTATTTACTTATTTACTACTAAAATATATTTAGATGGCTTAACAGTAACAATCAAATTTCTATTAAAAAATGAAAAATTATAAAGTTAAAAATCCCATTACAGAAGCTGGATAAGAAATGTTACCTTTCAGGAGTTCAATAAACTGTCTTAAAATTTTGTATATTTTTTATGTAAGCAAACTGTGAGAATAGAAGGTATTTTGTTATTCTTCATTAGTAATTCTTTATGACTGAAACATATTTAGATGTATTGTGTGTATTGTTACTTAAACAATTTATTATATAATACAATTTTTATCAAACAATTGAAGAATTATAAAACAAAATAAAATAAATTTATTTTGTTCGACCTCTAATATTTAGATCTTGTCACATTTAAAAATAGATTTGTATTATAGTATAATTTTTTAGGTGACTCTAGAGACGTGAGGAATCTTTAGCCACATCATCTGGTACTTACTTATGTGTCCTTGGTCAGACCGCAGAGATATGGACGATGTAATACATTATAAGGAATAAAAACTGTTAAACTTCGCTTGGTGATAATTTATTTTTATTTATTAAAGCTGAGCGCATTCGAGACTCGATGTCTCATCCTCAGAGCACAGGAATCATTCAGATGTGTTGAGTCTCGGAGGCACACCGCTTTAATTTAATGTAATCCTTATCGAGCAAAGTTTAGCAGTCTTTTTTCCTTATAATTGAATGAGGGAAAGGGGAATTTTGAGGGAGATCACAATTTATATTCGCAATATTTTCGTTATTATTTGAGTTACGAAAAGGCTTATATTACGTAATAGGTGTAGAACGTAATTTACTGACGTTTATGTTCGGCAAAAAATTTAAAGGAAGAAAATTGCATGATTGGAAGTTCGTTGGTTGTCGAGTATTATGCTGGAGAAATTCGTCAGGTTTTAAAATATTCCAAAATTGTTGGGTAATTATTTTATTTATCACTATCGGTACATTTTTAGTACAGTTTTATATANATATATATATGCATAATATACTCAAATTCTGGGTTATATAGAAAGATTGGTAGGTAAAAACATATATCATATTTGAATTACTTTTCTTGATGGTAATCTGCTTAAATAAAAATAAAATAGAAAAAAAATTAAAGCTGTCAGTTTGTATGACAATCCATAAATAAGATGATAATACAGTTTGTATAATACATTAATAAGGGCTAAACAACAACGGTAGCCTTCAGAGTCCCAGCCTCGGAGTAAATTACTTTCCTTAAATAGGAATGTCAGTAAATAATTAACAGTGCACCTAATAGTGTGTACTGATCCAATTAACGAAATAAGAGAATTTTTTTGAAGGTTTATCAAAAAATTTTAAATATTGTTTTATCTTCCATGCAACCACTTTTCAGGCAGAGTTTAATTCTTCATTGAGTTGCAAAATAATTTCTTAATTGCATTTTTCAAAACATTTTTATATTATTTTTAATTGCAAAATCAGGGTAAAAATGTGCAGTGCTGGCGGACACACAAGGGGAGAAAATGCCGAGTCCATGTTTCCCTCACAAACGTTTATGCCTACCTTCTGTAAGCAGGAAATTCGTCTCAAATCTTTCGCCACAAACCCACCTGCGATGGAGGTGGGAAAATTTGCCTTTGACGCTACTAGGGCGTCATCAGTGATTGAACATTGAAACCGGCGTTTAGTGTGCTTCAGAACTGCCATTTAACCCCTTTTGCAAGTACAAATATATCATTTTAAAACTAACTTATGATATTCTAACGTTGTACAAATTAATTTTCTTACATTGATTAAGAAAAATTATACATACATCTGTTAATGAACTTTAACTTTTATTTATTTAAAAATTAACTGAGTTTGATAATACGGATTAGCGCTTTACCATTTACCTTAAATAATTTGAATCTTTATAGGTCGACTATTGAACGAATAGGATCGTGGAGGGGGGCTACCTATTTTAAACATTCATGGTTTCGGGTGGTCATTAATTGATAAAGAAACTGTCTTAGTTACTCGGAAGTTTGCTAACCTCACCACCACGTATTGTCTATATATATATATATATATATATATATATATATATGTATTATGGCCCTGATGTTATTTTGTTATTAGAAATTATCTTCCTTTCTCGGCTACACATTATGTTTGGTTTTATTTTCAGTAAATTGATATCTGCCTTATACGTGTTGACTTGCAATATGAAGGTCATAAAAAATTGTCCTTGCAATAACTAGGGCAATTACTATATTACGTGCCTACCGTCTTAGAAAAATCCAGACTTACCGCAGGAACGTGAACTATGTTCATTCTCTTTGAATAAAACAATATCCTACTAAGGACTGTTCTTCAAAACTGTAATCTAAAAGAAAATTTATAACATTCCCAATGTTTTGAAAAATAATAAATTCACACGAATGAATCAGTCGCTATACAAAACAAATTTATAGTTATTTTAACCCCTTTTCAAATTTTTACGTATAATTTCATATAATCCTCAATTTTTTAGAGGTATACAGTTAATTTTAACGCATCCATTTTCCAAAACCATATTCCTATACAAGATCTTAAATCAATAGCAATACCTCAGTCTTGGACGATTATTTAGTTGGATCAAGGGAATACACAGACACACACACACATATATACATTACTCTGAAACGATAAAATTCCTTTCAGTAATTAATAACTTCAATTATTCCGGGTAACATTCAAAGAAACTAATATAATTACAATAAATAGTCACAATTAGATAAATTAATATTTCAAAATGTGTTAAAAGAAAATAATATCTGCTGAATGATGAAATAAAACACAAAGAAAATCGTAAGTAATTTTAAATTTAATAATTCTGTGGGACTCACCTAGAAAAAATTAAATAAATGAGGAGAAATATGAAAAAACTTTTGATCACATATTTTGCTTTATAACAATGTTTTTCTTCAATATTGCAGGAAATATAAGTGTAAGATTTCAAGGATTCTTCATGTATATTCTAAAAGATAAGATGTGCTATAACAATAATTTATAGACGAAAGAGGATTATATTAGTTTAGTTGATGTTATAAAAATAGTAACTGAAATGTGTATATGTTTGACCAAGGTTTAAAAAAAAAAAAAAAAAAAAAAAAACTCCGTAAATCCCAATAGGTGTAGCAAAATAGGTTTGTGTGTATTTCATTTCTCAATCCACGTGCACTTAATAATTATTTTACTTATTTCAGCACAGAAATACTTCCTAATAAAGCCTTTTTCGTATGTTTCACACTCGAAAAGAAAATCCTTTCAAGAAGATTTATATATATATATAAAGAACAGGTAATCTAGAACAGGTGGGATATAGAGTTCTGTGAACACTCAAAAAGAAAATATCACAAGGAGTAAAATTTTCGGGGATCTCTCACCCTTTGTCGGTTAGTAGTGAAGAGAGACTTCTTTTGCGTGTTCACGTATATATATAGTGGTTATCGACCAGGATTTAAGATAAAGACAGTTCATTATTGAGTATTTGATCAAATAATTTTGTACTATTTCAAAAATATATTTTCTCTTCAACATGGCTGAAGAGACTCATAAACAATGTTTAATTTGTTCATTCAAAGTTGTAAATTGTTGTGTGTATTTTCGGGCGTGATGAAGAGAAAATATATTCTCTAAATATTGGCCTAGACTAAATTATTGTACAAAATTATTTTACCAAAATCCTCAATAACAAACTAACTTAAATATATATATATATGTGTGTGTGTGTGTTTGTGTGTGTGTGTGTGTGTGCGTCCTTGCGTGCGAGCGTGCGTGCGTGCGTGCGTCCTTGCGTGCGAGCGTGCATGCGTGAGTACGTTGGTGCGTTCGTGCGTGCGCGTGCGTGCGTGCGTGCGTGTGTGTGTGTCAGTTTGTGTATAAAATTTTGCCATACATTTTAAGAGAGGTTATGAGTGAAATCGGCCACAAAATAAACTTATAAGAATCCATACATTTCAGCTGAGCTTCTTCACGTGTGCCCTGTGTGGAGGGAGTGCAACAAGAGTGCAGTGACAGAGATGGAAAAAATAATTTATTGTACACATGTGACTCTTTTGACGAAATGGTAGCTCCATATTGGCTAGTGGCTCATATGTTGACCTCCTCTCATTCTATCAGCATTCCTGAGTGACCACGTAAACCTGAAAAGTACTAATTTTCGCCTATTGGAAGTGTAACGAATCGGTTCAGGCGTCGACTTGGAGTGCCGCGCCGAATCCAAGTGAATCACTTAGCTTCAATAATTCATAGGGGGATATCCTTGCAGCGCCAAACTACTTGCGGCCCATCGGTGACTGGATAAGGTCATCTGAAGCGATGAGTAAGCAAATCCCTTCCCACATTGCCGGCTCACCCACACGCGCCCCGGGTTCGAAGACCCCGGGCAAAACAACACATTTCAGCCTTGTTTTACAAAAGATTTTATGGGGACTTAATGTGGGCGAAAGACGTTCTGCGTGGCGCCTAACCCGCTCACCGAGAAGCACTGTGGGCGACGGCCCCTCTGAAGAACCGATAAGAAATTTCTTCAAAATCCTTTTTCATTCTGAACTTGTGGCATCTTTAGGTTTTAAGGCACTCTCTGGGAGCGTACCGTACAACCGTAATGCGATACTTTATGAGTTTCAACTAAATGTGGGAGTAACACGTGTTAATTATACCTAACTGTGGGCGAGTTTAGACCGCTAGTCTCAAGGTTAAGTTTGAAAACGGATAATTCTATGCGCATACTGTCACATTAATTTTCAAGGGAACGTCCAATATAAACAACGTCAGATCTAATAAACGAATTTGCGTGATGCTGCAATACAACATAACAATTTTTCTAAAGAGAAACTTTTAGATATGTTATTCATCAATTCTATTTGTATAAAGTCTAACGTACAGTAACTACGTGAAATTAGCGCTTTTCCTTAGAAATTTAGCAATTTCATATTTATAAATTTCAAGACTAAACTTCACCCTTAAAACTGAATGTTTACTTACTTTTTTAACCTCTCAAGCAAGCTCTAAAAGTCATTAAGGGAAGAGTTATATTCCATCCTAAAAGAATTGTTTTGGACATTTCGGCAGTCCAATAATGTACATTAATGTTATTTACTGTTATGGGGAGTAAATACCTTTGACTTGATGCCTTAATGGCGAATTTAGAGTTAGACAAAAAGTTGGTAGTTTTTGGGAAGCGGGGAACAGCGCTAACATAGATTTTATATTCTTCTTTCTTTTCCTCAATAAACTGTAAAAGTTTCAAGATTTTTGGTTTGGTTTTTTATAATCCAAATAATATATTTAGCTTCCATCTGTTTTCTCCCAATGTAATGTCACTTATAAACTGGTTTTTAAAGAAAAATCTTTAAAAGATATTTAAAGATATATTCATGAAGGAAACGGTTATTTCATTCCTAAAAGATGCAACAGAGAGATACAAATTCTCAAGTTGCCAGGGTAAGACATAGTAGGACTAGAATCTTATTGTTGGTTCTTTCTGTTCAGCTTCATGTGTGTTATATAATAGTAGAACCACGTCCCCTTATGCGTGTACATGTATATTTTACTAATCGTTCATGTAAATTTTGTTAAACAATTTGTTTTCGAGTAATATGTAGTTTTTATCTGTTAAATAGTGAAATGTATAAATAATTATATGTAATTTATTTAACATTTTTATGAGTTCTTGCATAGAATTAAATTCTTTCTAAATAAGGAACTTCGCAAATTATTATTATCCTATCGCCCAAAACCTTACATTTACTTATATTATTTTAGCTAAAGCATTTAATCTGGCAACTATATCTCTGAAATTTATTTATTTAGCTATCTATTAAACATAAAATACAGCAGATATGTATCTGTTAAACCCATATACGTCATATATGCGTGTACGGTCTTTCACAACTGGTTGTAGTTATTGTAATAAGAATAGTAGCTGAGATAAATGTTAAACCAAAGTTTAATATTTAAAAAATTCGAAAATCTCAATCAAATTTAAGAAATTGATTAGGTGTATATTTCATTTATCAATCCATGTATGATTAATAATTTATTTATTCCAACACAGAAAGGCCTCCAGATAAAGCCTTGTACGTTTATATTATATATATATA
>KZ808038.1:120590-155560 GCA_000696205.2 Oncopeltus fasciatus
ATATATATATATCCCTTATATACATAAGGGACATAGAAAGCCTTCATCATCTTTCCGTAGATTATTCTCAGGTATATGAGACATAGAAAAAATATATTCAAGAACTGAATAAAATGGGAATACAATTATCAAATAAAAATAAAGAAACTTATGTTTCCTGGCGGAAAATGTTTCTTTAAATATTTTTACGTCACAAATACCTGAAATAAGTTACGATATTATAGTTAAAATTCATTCTACAAGTTCTTCAATATGAAAAGTAAGTTTCACCCTGGTATAAATCAAATGGGCGTACTAAAACTTCTTTTGATGCGCCAGTTAAATATGTAATAAATACTAATTCGGCATTTTAAAAAGTAACTTTATTACAAATATTAATTTGTTACAACTATTATTATTACAAATATTAATTAATTAAAAAGTAACTTTATTACATGGGCATAACAACTGACAGATCATCAGAGGTCTAAAGTCGATGTTACAAAAATGTCTTTGTTAAAATAATCAAAAAGTGCAGATTTAGGTTGTCAGTAGTAATCTCCCGTTACTATTTCCCCCCGAAAGCTGTTGACAGAAGGGATTCCGATGCCTTTGTGAAGGGAATAGTTAAAAAAATATTAGGGATTAATTACTTATCTCAAAGAACATCGGATAAGAATGACTGATTTCTAGGGCATTATATTTGATGTTTTAGATAGTTTTCAGGGGTAATTTAAAATTCGGTAGAGTTCTCCACCTTTCAAATGTAGTGTTATTAAAGTATACTACAAATTTCTTTGTTGCAGTCCATTTGGGAGCGTATATTTCCACCGGTAGCTAAGATGCCATTGAAGAAGCTCCAAGTCTTCTTGCGTAATGTAATTGTCACTTGAGATCATTTTCTTCATTTACCTTTGTGAGTCAGCGAAAGCACATTTTCTCCATATGCCTAAGGTGCTTCTGTCATTTTTCTCATGTGCAATAGTAGGATCTAAATGGCACAAGAGTATGGCTGAGTCTGAACAGGTTTCAATTAAATTCGTTAAATCTCATTTCAAGAGTAAATTGGTTTGTTAAATTTTGTGAAGACTGAGTCATATCTGAAAATGAAATCATAATTTCAAAATTAGTTTTACTTGTTAGCTTTTGTGAGATTTCTTGCCCTTCTTCAGGGAAGAGTGAAGAGTACTGCGGAAAGGGCTCAAAGGGAGGGAAAGACGATTGGGATTTCCCTAATCTTCTTATTTCTGGCAATCGATGCCAGACATCTTAAGGTGTCTTTGAGAATGTGGATATAGGCGCACTCTCTCGTCTTCAGTTGCAACAATGTAACTTTTCATACTCCATGACAGTTAGATGAACATGGGATTTAAGCTTTCTCAGAAATATATATCAAAATATACACAAGCCAGGGCCCTGGCTGAGAGATAGATTTTTTATTCTTTCCCTTGCATTTATTGTTTAAAATTTACATGGAATTAAATACCACAACGAAAACAATATTTATTTTGTAACTTATTGTTTGTTAGAATAGGTTATTGTGATCAATCGGACGAATAAGAGTGGACTTATAAGTCCACAAGTGGACGAGTAAGGAATGGAGGATTACCAGCAATGTCAATGGCGAGTATAACAAATTTATCAGTCCAGCGACATAATATTTAGTTTAGAGTAATGAAAGCCTTCACAGATATGTGTATTGATAAATACATATTTTAGGAGTTACATATAGATTTTGAGCTATTGGGAATGGCGTATGACCTGTGTTGTAAAATTTTATTCTACGGTTTAAGAGAGGGCTATCCGACCTGAAACATCAACAAACAGTCTTCTGGCAACAAAATTTTATAAAAGATATATCCTATAAGTGTAAAGGATTACATGGCCTAGAAAGTTCAAACATAATGTTTACCTATGGGATGTTGGTTGACCGTTGATGATCAGGAGGAGAAGATAGTCGGGGATCGGTCAAAGGTTTATTATTAAATAAAAACAAATTGGTGAACCAATATGGTTTTATTTTTGCCAATGTTTCGGCCCGAATTTCAGGTCTTCTTCAGGGAGAGAGTCACAATTTACGTGTTCTAACCCATGATCATTTAGTACAACAACAACCATGAGTTGGAACATGCAATTCGTGATTCTCTCCCTTCGTTATCCCCATAGCCCTAAAGAAGGCCTGAAATTGCTTCACAGATTTGTTTTTATTTAGTAAAAACCCTTTGATTGAATCCCGACTATCTCCTCCTTCAAATATAAAAATTCATCAATTACAGAATTGTATTCGCTTAGTTTACAGTTAGTTAGTTTACTGTCACAACCTATTTAATTACTTACGGCAAGCTTTTGAATTATATCTATCGGTATGCTTTACTGAAGTGCCTTAATGTGGCAATAAAGAGAAAAATGAATTTTTGTTTTTTGCAACAAATTAGAAACTTGTTATCCCTTGTTTATGGCATAATTAAAGTTTAAATTCAATTTTAACCTGAAAGAAGGGATTTCACAAAATATTAACACCTTATAGATTTTAATTCATGTCGCAGTTTTTTAAGAAATTAAAAAAAAAAATGTTTGCGTTAAATTTATTTGATTTTTGATTAGTGAGTAGGGAATTACGGCGATTGGTAACATTGTTTTTTTAATGACTGAGACTCCCCTCTCGCCTTTATGATAGCCCTGAAAATGGCTTACAATGTAAGCCGAAAAGTTGGCAGATAATTTTAAAAATACACATTTTTTTTAAATTTGTATTTTTTTAGTTCTACCTTGACCAAACCCCAACAAAAAAAATATATTTTTTTTTTTAAGTGTTTGAATCCCTTTCAACCACTTAGGGTCATAGAGGGAGGGGCTATCTTCATTTTTCCATCCCATTCGAAACATCCATGGCTCAGGACAAGCTTATATTAATGGATGAAATAAATAATGCTTGCCCTGGACGGGATTTGAACTCGCAGCGCCAGGATTGCGAGACCCGAACGGATCTCATAAGCTACCCTGGTGCCCCTTTAGGTAGAGATGTTTGTTTTTAAGCTTTAAGAGTTGGTTCGCCAGAGACTTGACGCTTTCTCAATACATTCTGTTCTGACTAGGATTTTCATGAAGGGAAATGTGTGATTCCTCCGCTCACCCTCAGTGGTTCGCAGGAGGAGGCGGATCTGCCACGCCCAGTGCGGGGAAAAGTCAAGGCTAGCACTGTGCAAAGGGAGTGGCTCACATCCAGGGCCTTTCTAAGCGGGCCTTTCCTTCATCTGAGAGCCTCCAGGTTACAAGAAAGCCTTCGTCCATCTCTTTCTGAAGAGATCAGTCAATCTCCGAGCTTGTATTTTAGAGATAACCTTGTTTGTTTTGTTTTTTTCAGAATACCTAACCCTATTCTTTGTTCATCTCATTTTCTACTTCGTTTCGGGAAAACAAAAGGGATGTATAAAAAAAAATTACCGCTTTTCAATCAAATATTTATATTATTATATATTTGGTGTAAAAAAAACAACAAAAAAAAAAACAATTGACAGTCAAAGTATAGTACATTGTTATCTACCGTCATTAACCCTCCGCTTGCCAATCGATCAATCCCACACTACTCCATTCATTGGGATGGATGTCAAAGAACTATTAGACTGCAATTTTAATTCCCTAAAACTTATCATATTGTTTTTCATTGAAGTAAATGGGTCATGAATCGCAACAAGTATTAAATCGATAGCGGAGGATGAGGCAGGAGTTCGAACCTATGAAATTATTTGAATTTTTCTTTGGCTCGATGGGAAGTGTGGGGAAGAACATTATCTTGAAAGAGTAAAACTTCTTTTTGGTTGATCTCAGCAGGATAACGTCCAGACAACTTCGAACACAGCTGTTCGCTGTAAAGTTCAAAAATGACAAACGAATTCGTGATGAATAACTTTCAAAACTTAAAAAAAATAAATAAATAAAAAATAAACCCAAAGCAGGGAACTTTCTTCTTTTTCAACTTGCCCTCTTGCAGCAACCGGAAAAGCAGGCTTACTGCGATATTCGGGATTGACCCACTTTTCATCACAGGTGACAATCTTCCGATAAAAGTATCAGAAGGCCCTTTCGATAAATTTTCACAAATTTCTAACCTCTTAGCTGATTGCTGATGAGTAAGTTCGTGAGGGACCAGTCTACTGTTCATTTTCACTTTTCTCAAAGAGAATAGATGGCAACTGACAATACTTTTTTGAAACACTACACTCCCTGGCCAGAACTTGAGGACAGATTTGGAACAACAGCTTCCTGTAGAACCTCATCAATATAAATTAATGGTTACCCAGAGACTTTCTTACCAGTTGCTTCAGCAGCTGTGTAATTTTTATTCCATTAAAGCCTTTAAATTACTAGAATTTCTCAGAACATTGTCATTTTTTTCATGTTTCTTATTTTTTCACATTCATGTTTCTTTTTTTTTTTTTTTTTTTTAAGAAGTCAAATAGGCCAAAGAGAAAGCTCAAAAGAGATTATTAAGTATTGAATGAGAAAATAGACCTTTGAAATCTTTAATTTGATAAATCGTTCATTCATATATATATATATATTAAAAATTATAGACTCAATGGACTCACTACATCTCAATGGTAGAAGAGAAGGGAGAAAAAAATTGTAATGCCATGAGGGTAATGGGGATCGGGAGGCTTGGTTTGCCAGTTTGAGGCACCTCCACATTAAAAGGCCCTAAGGAGAAGAGAAAGAAGAAGAAAAATTATGGGCCATTGAATAAATACATTTGTCTGTGAGCTCTCTATCGTCCGCAATATTTGAATTTAAAACTGAATTTAGTATGTGATCTACTTTTTGCTACTAGATTAAGTATTGCTTTAAAGAGAGAAAAAAATTGAAAATCGTTTTAACTTTGTTGTTTTTTAGCATGACGGAAAGTACGTTCCGAGGATGTTGCATCATTTCTAGTTTGATCATAAAAGTCAGAAGGGGCAAATAAGGATAAAAATAAATTTATTTTCAGGCAGACTTTAAACTACTCAATAGGGAAGAATGGGCTTAGACTACATAGTTACATTCTTAAATATCCTGATCTTAGACCCAGAACTACAAAAATAAAAGTTAAAAAATTAAATTTTATTTTAAATCCATTATATTCCACAAAATATTTGATATTTCAAATGACAATGAAGATATACAGTAATAAATTTTGGATTTCCTCTAAACTGCCATAGTCTTCAAGTGATTTCTTCCAATTAAATGGTTTAGATATAATGATACAAGTTATCCAACTTTTTATATATTTCTTTATAACCATTGTAACTCCTGTTAATAGAAGTTCTTACAATTGAAATTATTGTTAAAGACTGGGGAAGCATATAGAGGACCAGACCTGTACAGGAAGGGACCAATTGAAGGAGACAACCTGCTTCATTATTTCAAATTAGAAAATTATGCTTACTCAGAATCAGCTAACAAATTCATCTAGGCCTACCTAGCCTCTTCTACACAGTAATAACAGCTGTCTTCGAATCAATGTCAGTTTCCGTGTCGAATTGTGTGTCTCAGAGTGTCAGGCATGCGACAGTGAAGTCGCTGGAGAGCTCACCAACTAATTTGTAGAGGTGAGAATTAAGCTAAGTTAAACAATGCCAAGTAAGAAAATTTTAAGTGCAGTTTCTGTGTAAACTTGTAAGTGCTGTTAATATAACAAGAATTTTTAGGACTCTTTGTGAATAAGTACATTTAATTCATTTGCATATATCTGTTTAGTTAGTGTGGTTAGTTGTTTGCTGCAATTAGTGGATTTACTTATTAGTTATAATAAATTAACTTTAATTTATTTTGGTCCTTAATTATTATTGACCCATACCCAATAACATTATAAATTGTTTTAAATTTTCATTATGACTTTTATTATAGCTAGAAAAATATATTATTTATATTTTCAAACCAACTCCTTGTAAAATTTAGAGCAGATCAAATTATCATTCATTTTTATAAAAAGTTATAGTTAAGGAATATTGAATTTTTCTGTTGCATCATTGGAAAAGTTTTATTATGTGAGGTTTACTGAATGCAAGTGTGCATGAGTAATAGTTGGTGAAAAGCTCAATTAGAGTAAAATCTTGTTTCCACATTTTCTGGCCCAATATCATTGATAATATTCCACTATACAAGCCTAAAAAAAAACAATTGCTCCCTCAAAATGCCACAACTTCAGCAAAAATTAACAATTGCCAATGTTTTAGTTAGCTAAGCCCTTTAATGACCTAAATTTTTCTTTTTTTGAACCAACATTTGAAAAAAAAAAAATTATTTGGGAATTTCATTGTATTGATCACTTAACAAGATCAATGGAGAGCTACACCAGCTTATTTGTAGAGCTGAGATATAAGCTATTTTAAGCAATGCCAAGTAAGAAAATAAGCAGATGAGATAGGAGGCATCCCAGTAAGAGAGTAATCAGGAAAAAGCCCTGGTGACTAGCATTAGCACAGGCCTCAGCCAGAATTTGATCCAGCAAACCTGTACCATTAGATACAGTAAACCAAGGAAGGTCATTATTTTTAGGCAAGCCCTGAGCGGCGAGCTAGTGAAACAGAAAAGATTCGGGGACTTCTCGACCCGGGACATCCGCTAGAACAAGAACCATGAAATTTTTGGATGAATTCTGCCATCCTGTCTTCCTTAACCAGCTGCTCATGTAATACTTAATCACGGACCAACACCTTCCCAGCTTCAATAAAGATGGATTCCAGATAATTATTTTATTGATTATTATTAATAAAATAAAAAATTATTAGTATTATTGGTAACAACATCAGTTTTAATATAATCAACAGAAGTAATATATACCTATATCATTTGAGCTCAACTGATCTGGTCCCTTCCAGTTCCCCTGAAAACTCTTCTCAGCCTGTAGCATGTTAATGCCCAGTCTCTTCCCACTATTTCCTTGAGCTTCAAGACTACTTTACCCAAACTTTTTTTCTTGTTATTTATCATGCTGTCTCTAAGACCAGGCTCAATCTCTCCATTTCCTTCCTTTTCCATTTTATGCCATACATTTATTTCTTCAGTCATTCATTCTGTTACTACAGCAGTCAGGGTCCGTTTATTATATTGTCACAAGCAAGAAATTTCTGTACACAAGAAACAAGCCATACTGCTTGTGGATGAAAAGTGACTTCCACAATATTAAAGACGATGACTCAGTAATGTTAGGTCATAAAAGGAACCATTACTAGCAAGGCTTCTGGTTTATTTTAATCATATTTGGAATTACAGGAAAATCCCTATTCCATACATTAATAAAACCATCCAAAAATTTTTATTTAAACTCCACAAGCTAAATTGAATTGTGAAATAAAAAACTGAGAGCACTGTAGCCTTTTTTAAACATATGACCCTATGTCATTTGAGGTTTCAGAGCAAATTCAAATAAAAATTAAGGTTCACATATAATATAATTTATAAAATTACATCCACTATAATTAATATTAATATACAGCACTCAAAATTTAACTATAGGACATAGTTAAATTTTGAGGTTATTCTGTATACCATTTTCTGTTTTATAACATACCACATCTCTGTCTGTTCATTCCAATCTATAATTTTTAGAAGTATAATAGTGTATATTGTATTTCAGTCTTGATGATAACTTAAAAGTTAAGTTAAAATTTTGGCAATAATAAAATAATTACCCAATAACTTTGGAGTATTTTAGTTTTTTTAAACCTGGCCAAAACCCTGATTAATTTCTCCAACTAATACTCGATTGCCAACCAACCACCCAAAACCAACAATATATCAGATACCAATAAATAAAATTAAATTTTAATCCTTATTGGCATGCAATAAGTTACAAGATAGTCCAGGGAAAATATGAGCCCTCAATAATATGTGCCTCATCTTTAATAATTTTTTTTTATTAATAAAATATACATGAAATATACAGATATAAATTAAATATAAAATCAAAGATTTTTATTTTCTGGCATGATTTAAAAGCATTTTGATAGTTAACATCTTATTTACAAGCTTTAAGAATAATTAATAAAAATACTATTTTCTTTTGAAAAAGCTCATAATTGAGGATTGTTTATTGCCAGCTTTATCATTACTATTAGGAGACTTCTTCTTGGAAGGGCTCTTTTTAGTAGACACTTTTTTAGTAGCTTCAACTTTAGCGACTTTAGAATCATTTGTGTTTTTCTTATCAACTTCTATTGACTTCTCAGACTCTTCTTTACTTTCGTCTCTGGTTACCTTCTTATTCTCTTCTTTATTTTCCTCTATGGTTTCATCATCAGTGCAACTCTCATAGATGAACTCCTTTTTTGTTACTAGAAAAAAAAATGATAAAAATTCTCACTTGGAATTAAGAAGTTCAAAAATAGCCAATAGACTTATTTATAATAAATATAAAATAAATAATTCTACTATAGAAGAAAAAAATTAAAATAAACATAATAAAAATGCATCAGCTTCTAGTGAAAATACATCCATGAGCAACTAATTCAATAACTTGGATTGCCCCATAAATGACAGAAGAAATTATTATTAATAATTATTATAAAAAAAGTTTAAAAAATGGTGATGAAAATTAGTTATATAATTTTTACTATTCACTCCACACCAATTTTTTTATTCTGATAATTATTATTATTCTTTTTATGTAGGAGAAAATTTTTCATTATGAGTTAGGCTTATTAGGAAGGTTTAAAACAGCATGACGTAACGTAACTTTTACTTGATGTATAAATAATGATATTTATTTAAATAAGACTACTGAAATCAGTTAATTCTAAACGGGTAGTTTCATTAGGCACAGTTTCTTTCTCATAACATGTTTTGGATTGGAGTGATACAATTTTGAATAAAAAGCTCAAATGATACATGATTAATTACACATCATAGAAGCATGTGAAGTTGTAAATATAAAATTTTAAATTAACATTAATAATAAAAGTTAAGGATATCTTGNTAATCAAATAAATTTAAAAATAAAACAGAAAAAGTAATGTAAAATATTAAATGATAGATCCAAGATCCTCCAATTATGAAATTGTAATTATATTCCAAATAATAAGAGTTCAGCTACTCTTTTTGTTTCGTATTTGTTTTCTTTCTTTTTATCACTTAATTGTCATACAAGATACATTTTCTACATATAATATTATATTTATCATATATTTGATTAGAAATATCAACTAAATTTTGAATTAATTTAATATAAGTAACAGAAAAACATAGATGTTAAGTAAAACTTACAAATAAAGCCTTCTTCGTCAGTATATGTTTTATCAATTTGTTTACGAATGCGTTTCCTTCCAGGAGTAGGTGGAATAATATCCTCTTCTTCATCATCTTTCTGTAATGAAACACAATCTGGTTGAGGGTCTGGCTCCAATTCACACTCACTTCCTTCTGAAACATTTTATAAGAATTATGATTTCTAATGAAATAAAAATATTAGTTACTACCCACAATTATTTTTTCAAGCAAATGTCTAAACACAGTTCAATTTGCCATGAACATACAGTCATTTCTCGAAGTGAGACAGTGAAAAATATGGCACTTAATTTTTTTTTTGTCTCCTTATAACTTAGTTTAGGAACATTATTTAGAAATGTAAGGGGTGGACCTAAATAAAAGATACTGATCTTAATGCTAAATCTAAAATTTAAATGAGCATATAAAATTGAGCAATAAAATATGTAATATTAAAACCCAATATTATAAATACATAAGGAATAATAAAATATGTTTATAGCATTTGTTTCATGGAAAATATTGTGGAAAAATCCAAAGGTAAATGGTTTACCTTTGGATATTTCCACAATATTCCATGGTGGAAATAACCCAAATATATCAGGCCCATTACAATAATTCCAAAAGAAAATTATTCATAAGCCAATCACACTTCCTAAGCCCCTAAATCTTAAGCACTAAGCAAGCAGCTTACATTTATGTCTCCACATTTAGATCCCTTAGTCCTGTCCAATGTCATGGAGACAGAATTTTCTGAACCAGCCATTACCTTTGTCCTAGCCACTCAAGGCACTAATATCTTCTGATGTAAAGTATATAATGTCTCATCTACCCAAAAAAAAACCACCCAAATATAATGGAAACACCAGTCAAATTCTCCATAATCTTTCCAATAAGGCAGTTGTATTCCTGATCTACAATTATAATTACACATTCCAAACTATCTACTTTCCATTCCCCTGGAAATATTCTAAAATAATAGTATTGCCAAACCTGGAAAACCACCACATAACCCTTCAATCCTACAACCCTATCAGTCTCCTTTCTACACTTTCTAAGATATTCAAAAAAATTCTGTAAAAACAAATGATGCCTTCCATTGAACCCTTCAATATCCTCTCTTATCATCATTTCGGCTTCTGACAAAAGCATTCTACTTTCCAGCAAGTGCTTCGCATGTAAACGACATTTCCTCTTTCCTTCAATGCAAATAGTACTGCCCCGTTGATTTTTTGGATGTGTCTCAAGCATTCAATAGAGTCTGGCACAGCAATATGTTGTTTAAACTGAAATCCATACTCCCTAATAACACTGACCATTTCTTTAGAGTTCAGCAAGGATCAGATTATTCCGATTTCTAATAAGTGGAAGCGGAAGTTTCTGGGTTGGGTCCAATACATTACCTCCAGGTAATTTATGGATAATGCCCATTGCTGGCATTATCCATAAATTCCCCCTAGGCCCGGGAGAGACATGGCAGCCCACTGGTGAGGAGGCTCTTTGTAGTATGGGGACTGGGAAGGGCGGTAGGGGCCCTGCCTGGCGATCAGACAAGATGTGTCCCAGAACTACATAGGAGATGGGTGCTCATGGTGGGTGGAGGAGGGGGGGGAGCTGGGACAATCCATCTAAAGAACTCTGAAAGAAGGCAGCACCTACAAACAACTAGATCAATTTTATTCCTTCCTTAAGTGGAAGAGTAAAACATAGACTATCTATAAATAATACTTTTTTCCCTGAACGTACCATTTCCTGATGATTCAGAATCACTAGAGAACACAGAAGCAATACGTTTTCTCTTCTTCCGGGGTTCTTCTTTTTCATCCTTCTTTTTACGTTTCTTACGATTCTCTTTGCCTTTAGATTTCTTTTCCTAGAAAAATGAATTTTATTTTAAAATATATTAGAATTTATTCATTTCAAATTATTTATTTAATTGAGTTTAAATTTATTCATTTTATTTTATTAATTTTTTTAAAATAACAATTACTATAAAAATAACATACAATTGTTCTTTTAAAAAAATCATGAAATAAAAATGGCTGGAAATACATTCATTAATTGGATTACTTTTTGCTAAATGATATTTTATTTATTCAATGCTGCTGAATATACCTTAGTTAGATTTTTTTTAGCTTCTTCATTTTCATCTTCTTTTTTGTTGGCAACCACCTGTATATAAAAAAGAAAATAAATTGTAGCAGGTTTGTGGTATTACAATTTTTCATGTATAAATTTAAGCTAATTTAAACACTTAATAATAACACTCTTTTTTCCTTTCAAATTTTAATGCAGGAGAAATTATTCAGGGTTTCGGCCAGGATTACAAAAATAAAATACTCTAAAATTTGTGGGTAATTATTTTATTAGTGCCGTCGTTAAGAGCTCAACTGAGAAACAACCAGACAACTACTCACTGATTGTCTCTCAGTTGAGCTCTGAACTCTCTTGTGTCAAGACATCGGCAATAATAAAATAATTACCCAAAAATTTTGGAGTATTTTATTTTTCTGATCCTGGGCGATAACCTGATTAATTTCTCCAGCATAATACTCAACGGCCTACGGTTCGTTAACTATGTAGTTATGTAGGTTCTACAGCCATTTCAAATTTTAACAAAGAAATTCTACTATTAGGGGAGCTTTCCAGTTGCTTTTTATTTTAAGCAGTAACTTTTCCTTTGAAAGTTTATTTTTGTATTCTTCAAAATCTTTAGGCCACCTTTTATTTTTCTCAAGGTTTTTCTAAAGTTATAGATTTGTGCTATCTACAGTCTAGAAGTTTCAATTAGGTCTTATCTGATGATCTATATTAATGACATTTTGAAATCTAAAATGAAAAAATGAATTTGTTATTGAGTCAAATCAGATGAATAGGAGTGAGAATTACCTGAAATGCCAAGTGTGAATACGAAGTTTTTTTTTTGCTGTTGGGAAAATACCCCAAAAAAATTGTTCATTAATAAAAGATAGATTCAATAAGTGTGGGCAATACATGACATGAAAAGTTTTGATGCAAATATTTATTAAGTACAATACTGAGAAATTCTCATGTTTATGCAGCTCCTGTGTGACAGATTTTTTATCATATTTATGATGGATTTTCAATTTAAGTTTTATTCCAAAAAATTACTCCTAATAATTTAATACTTTTGACCTCTTCAAGTTTTATATTTTTTAAACTAATAATTAGACATAAATATATAGACCATCACCTTTCATTTTAAGACTTATTATAAGAAATATTAAATAACAGTTTGAAGTGTACTATCCATTCAATAACTGCAACAATATATTATATTACTGTTAACTTTAAAAAGTGTGTGTACACACATGCATGTGTTACCAATTCAAAAGCAATATTTATGAGGTAAGATATGTTTATCCATCAGATATTAGGTAAAATAATTTAATTTATACCTTTTCTTTGATCTCTATTTTATTATTAGTCTCCCTGATAGGATGTGGTTCTGGGTCTACTTCCATTGACTCAGAAATAGACACCTCTTTTTTGGGAGGTTGTTTTTGAAAGAAGTTACCAATACCTCCAGACATCTTCTTTTCTTCCTAACAAAACCAGAAAAGAGCATTTTTTTAATAAAAAGAAATTATATACATGGCTGGTAAGGGCTTTTCATACTAACAAATATTTAATTTAAATGTGTAAATTAAACTTAGAAACAACAATATATTTTACTACTGAACTAAATATCCTATAAATTAATGCCACTAAATGAATCTCAATTTTTTTTAATCACTAAAAGAGCTCTGGAAATTTATGAAGTTAGGTAGGTCAATGTGATATATATGGTTTCATCAAATGTCCTACATAAAACTTGGAAGAACTAAGTTAAGATGCATTGTACAAAAAATACAAAAGCTTTTATGACCTTATATGTTTTAAAACATTCGAAACAGGGGGAAGTCTATATATGATTACCATATTATTATTCTTAGATGACTAGTCTATTTTATGCATCCATAGCTATACACTGGATTTTATTCCTTAATAAAAGCCTATATGTAGGAGGTTCTGATCCAAATACAACAGACCCCTCTGTTCACCAAGGCCCTACACTTTTTGTTTTATGCTCTAGCAGAAACATATTACAAATCAAAAATTTTAAAACAAATACCTCATCAAGATTTTAAAATATATGAAAACAAAGATATTGTGATTTACATAATAATTCATGTATTAAAGGTTATTTTATATAATAATATAATTCTAATTTCCTTCGAACTGTTATTTTATTTTTAGTAATTCCTTTAAATGGTTACTCGGGCTTACATTAATTCCCTTCCACCACCACTATTCTTATTCATCTACTATATTGAATGAATAATTTTTAGATAAGCTAAATAACATTATATAACTTGAAATAAAAGCCTTGGTTTTAAAAGAATCAGAACAGCAGAACATTATGGATAGATGGCCATAATAATTGATGATAGAGCTATTAACATGCCCTTATTCCACAATATACCAGAAAAATAAATAAAGAAGAAAAACTTGAAAATAAGAGAATAAATAATAAATGATTGATTATCATTAGTATAAACTAAATTAAGTTTGAAATATTTTTATTGATATATATGTAATTGGTAAAAAATAAAATAATTTACAGATCACTTTTTTTTAAATTAAAATGTTTCAATAATACAAAAATATATCTTAAAAATCCCATTTGTAAAATAACCAAAAATTCTATAGAATTGCAGAAAGATAAAAGATTTTATAATCTTAGAGACTTAATTAGAGACCCAGACCACCCATGGAATTGATCCAGGCTGAAGCTTTATCTTATTTACGTTATAGTTATAAAAACAATAAGTAAGCTCAATATATTTTGGACAATCTAAGATATAAGGCTAATTTTAATGGCCCAACTGTTATACCTATGGTGGGATAAACATTCATATTACCTTTTTCTCTGTTTTGCTCGGGACATTATCACTTTTTTTCTTTTCGTTCTGTTTATTAAACATGTCGGCAATTCCACCTTTAGTGACCTGTGAACCAGTAAAAAATGACAGGAAGGGATTAAAAAAATAATTAAAATTACTTCATAAAACCTAAATTACTTAGAATAATAGCTTATTAAAAGAATGGCATTTCAAGTTGAAATTTATTTATTTATTATTTAACTAAAAATCTACTGCAATAACCAGTCTAGAATACATATGTCAAATTTGGTATCAGCAGCCAAATTAGTTTTGTCAATATTTGTATTAAAGAACAAAAGAGTCCCAAATAAAATACATCCTTGCTCAGATCAACTTATTTTTTCCGAAATAAATTCTAAATACTTTTCTTTGCTTTCTTGCTTTAATTGTTTCAAAAATAATGTACATAAAATCATATCCTTTATTTTGGTTATGTGGATACGTACAACAGGTCATACCTTTGACGAATGATTATGAAATTAAAACCTTAATGTGGACCTTCTGGGTCCCATGGAGGCATGAGAAGAGCAGGATACCTTAGCCAATAAATTTCCTAAATCTGTGAATAATTAGTGCAGAAAAAGCTACAGATAAGGTCCAGGCTACTTCCAAAATGAAGCTGTATAACCCACATTAATCTTATGTCACTCTGCAGATCTAAAGCTTTCATCATTACAGCTATTTCATATTATACCATTTAAATTCTAACAACTAAAACTTTTTTACATTATTATTAAACTTTTATTTATTTATTACATTCTGTTAAATTAAAACATTTTGTAATTTGATCACCACAATGAATTTTAAAAAAAATGATATTCAAAGTCAATCACATGAGGAGAGAAGGTGACCAATGACACCACTCTCAAATTATTTACAGATTATGTGAACCAGGAGGTCACGGGGCGATCTTTGTTTGAGTCGATGGGGAGGGTTGTAGGGGTTGGAGTTGGAAGACATGGTCTGTGCTAGTGGATTAGGATGGTATGGCAATTTACTGTAGAAAAGGGTGAAGCGGGAAGCAATAAAGTCTTGAACAAAAGGGATATTAAGATCGAGGTGAAGGGATGAATTGGATACATTATAGGGAGCATTTACAATTATTCTCAGGGTTTTGGATTGAAAGGACTGGATTCTTTGGATACTGGAAGGCTTGGCGGCACCCCAGATTTCTACTCTGTAATCCAAATTGGTCATAATAAGGTTTTGTAGAGCATAAGTTTGTTCTCTATCCTAAGATTGGACTTCTTATTCATGAGTCTGTATAGGAGTCCATATCGCCGATTAAGTTCTTGTCTTTTAATTTTAATATGTTCTCCCCATGTAAGTCTAAGTCAAGATGGAACCCAAGGTAACGAACGGAATTTGAATGTGGTAAAGGAATATTGCTGAATTTCACAATTTCAGGGGAGTCTTTCTTCCGCAGTTGGAAATTAACTTGAACGTATTTTTCTTCATTAATTTTTATTCTTCATTTTATAGTTAATATTTTTTCTTTAATTCTTGCTCCTTCTTTTTCAAAATACTTGTTATTCTAGCCCACACTAATTAAACCAACTCTTTCTCTGAATTTAAGCTACCATATCATGATAAATGAAGGTTTTAAGTAAAACAAGTAAAAGACCTAAACTTACAGGAATATTAGTTAAAATACAACTATTCCTATGAAAGATACCTATTAAATCTCACAAGGGGATTTAAAATACAAACAAGGAATAAGTTTTAATGTCTGAATCATTAGGATTATATTTTATATTTTATTAAGTTAATAAGAATTTGTGGAGAGCTATCCACTAACTAAATTCTATACACATTAGATGCACAATACAAATTAATTAACATATTTATGTTTTAAAAAAGGAGTTACTAAAGTTTTTAAAGAGAAGAGCAGTCATCAAAGAAGTTTAGTAAAAAACAAATTTTACATAGTATACAGTTAATTCCAAATTACCTTTCTTTTATCATTTTTTTCAGGTGAAATTTTGATCTTCTTAGAAGGAGGTTCTTCACTACTGCTAGATAATTTAAGTTTGCCAGAATCATTTTGTTCAGCAGACTGAAAAGCATATTGATAAAAATTAACATTATTATTAGACTAAAATTTAATTATACACAATTTTTGAGAAAATAAAATAACCACTCAAACTACGAATTCTCAACAGAAATAATGATTGATAAATAAAATGTATTAAATCATTTTGATTTTATTTATGATTATTCATAATTCATATATTACTGTGAGGTTCTTAGATTATTAATATCTAAATAAATAAAATACATATATATTTCAATCAACTATATATCATTAATCATAAATATATAAAAATACCTGTGGAGTAGGAGCTGAGAAAACTGTTTTCCCAAAGAAAAAATTGGACTAATATTTTAAAAAAATGAATAAACTAAAAGAGTTTATTTATTTATTACTTTTTGTTACCCAAACATTCAGTCAAGTAACAATTCAGCGACTTTAACTTACCTCATCTTTGACTATTTGGGTTTTTAAGGTAAAATTGTTTATTTGTTTTTATTAAGATCAAACTTTACATAAATGAAACATATGCATGCAATCATGAATTACTTGAGCCTGCTCTTGCACAAACCATTTGAGTGTGTGTGTACATATGCACTGAGTGCATAATGAAAAACTGTAGGATTAGTTCATTATGACTGAAATTGGTGGAAGAGGGAGAATACACATTATTCCATTATTATCACTTGAAGAATAAAAGAATCATAATGCCTTCATCAACACTATAGTTATTAAAAAAAATTTTTTTTGAATAAATTTGTGGTGATTCCTGACTTATAAGAGAGATTTAAGATGATTAGATAAACTTTCTTCTACACTTTTTGAGCTACTTTTTTTAACATCAGTTATAAGCTAAATATCATACAATGCTAATAAAAGCATAAGCTGGGATAGTAGATAACTTGTTTCTTAGGTCAGTAGATTGCTTATTTAAACATGTTTCACAAAGAGCCATTTCTGGATTATATTCTGTGACTACAAAAGCTTAAAAAAGGTCTTAATGCAATATAAATTTTGATTCTGAAGTATCAAAATCATATTCTCCGAATTCTATTTCAAATTATTTAATTTATTATTTAAAAGAGGTTTTATTAAACATAAAACATACCTCTAAAAGTCACAATAAGAAAAGCTAATCCCACATTTAACATCAAACACCTACTTATTATTAATCCAATTGCCTACTCTACTGGATTAATAATAATATAGGAGAATTATAAACTAACACAATTTTTTACAAGAAACAATGAACTAATAAAAGAGCTACTACCCCAACAAATTAAAATGTAATATAATTAAAAGCTAAAGTAATAAAAAAGGATGTCTTAATAATGTTACAAGCACTTACAGCTAACACTTATTACTAATCTGACAATAGTGTCAGCTAAGCTCTAGCAGTCAGACTCCATTATGAATTTTAATCACAAAATATCTTATTTTATACTAATCACATCTAAAGTAGCACATTTAACATTAATTTGCAAGTTAGTAGAAAATTTGTTGGGGTTCCGTCAAGGTTGATGCACAAAAATTCAATTTAAAAAAAATATGTTTTTTATAATCTGCCGACATTTTTGCTAACATTGCAAGCCATCTTCAGGGCTATAGTGAAGGCGAGAGGGGACATTTTGTCACCAGGATCAAGTGTTCATGACTGACGATTCTCGGTCTACAATTTGCTAGGTGCAAATTGTTGCCGCATTACTTTGAATTAAATAAATTATAAATCTTAAACATTTCAAATAAATGAGTATTTAAGTTCAAAACAATACCTTGTCCAGCTTGGGTTGAGGTTTTGAAGTCTCCTGCTTTGTCTCTACATTGATTCCTTTGACTTCCCTTTTTTCTATTTCTTTATGAGCTCTGACTGGACAAAAACTGGGAGAAAAATAAGCAATTATAACACACAAACTACATTTGTTCAAAGCACAAAACATACCTGAATGTTAGTGAATTTAATATAATCAACATAAATTACTGTATTCTAATTTTTGTTTAATAATTGGTTTCTGGCAGAGAAAGTAATAAACCCCCAAATTCATCAAAAATTTTTTTTCACCTAAGGATTTTCCTTTGAAGTACTTGAGATTTTCAGTAACACAAGCTTTTCAAATAATTATAGAGAAGCCAACTAAGTGTTTTCTGCCTAATTATTCTCTAGTCATCAGAAGATGTTTTGCCTTTAAGAAATGAACTCAATGATATAATAATCACTGTTTCAGCGTGATTATAAGTTATTATTTTATAACAGCAAAATAATAAAAATTTATTCGAATGGAAAATTATTTTGACCGTAGCTGTTATTATTAGATTTTTTCTGGGGGGGGGGGGCGGGGTATGTCAAGGTAGATTATAAAAAATACAATTTTTAAAGTGTGTATTTTTTAAAATTATCTGCCGACGTTTCGGCTTACATTGTAAGACATCTTCAGGGCTGCTGAAATACAATGTCATGAGAATACAATAATAATTTACAATATAATAATATAGAATTGTGATAATGTAATATGATATCAAAAGTATGAATGTATTTTTAAAAAATTCAATTTTTTTAATTTGAATTTTTTTGGATCTACCTTGACTGAACCCCAACAAAAAAAAATCCAATAATAAAGATTTATCTTTGTCAAAGTTTCTTCTTTATAAGAGCATGTAAGTTGTCAACCCTAATAGCTCATCCTTAGGAATTGCTTGATGTTACCGTCTCATCCCGGAGAGTTAAAAACATTTAAGCTGATGAAAAAAAAAGAAATAGTGGGCAAGACACAATATTTATTGATTATGACAGTATTAATAAAGCTAATAATGATAGCTAGAGTTGAATATTATAAAAGTTAAATGACACTTTGTAAAATTACAAGACATATCTAGTAAACAACATAACAAAAATATAAGACAACCAGCAATCATAAACCTTAAGGAAAAAATCACATTCAAATAGTAGTAATAAGAAATTGTATTACCTGCGATCATCACAGTTAACATAAAAATGAGGGTTAGAATTGTAGATGTCAGTTGGTATGAAAGAACTTGGTGACTTCTGTACACTGTAAACATGATTAGCTGTAATCTTTGAGAAAAGTTCCTCTGCTTCCTCTCTTTGGCTGGAATCAACTAGCTTTAATTGAATACCTGAACCATTCTTCAATTCCCCTCCAATAAGGTAAGTTACAAGAATTTTCTCTTTTATATCACTTTGACGCGAAAATGCCTCCAAAAGCCTGCAGATAAAATCAAAAATTTTAAAAATAGCAGATACTAAAAATTAGAAAACATAAATAAACCAAAAAATCCTTTACTGTTTGGCGACGTTAATATGTATTTTCAGAGATTGGCACAACCATAAACAAGTAACCTGAAACAACATTATAAACTTGTAGATAAATGTAAGAATAACCAATAAGTAATAAGTCTTGGAAAAAGCTTACTATTTTGCAGTCAATGAAAACAAAGTCTTCAAGATTTTGAATTAATTTTTCATAAGTCGACGGTTCCATTTATTATTAACCCTTTATCGTTACATAAAACTATTAAATAATGGCAAATAAGCCCTACACAAATTAAAAGTAAATAACAAACTGCAGACAAAAAAATGTCACAATCCCGGCGGGAAATCCAAAGATATAAAACATTTCATTATAGTAAAATGACATCACTTTAGAAGTTTGAGAAAGTATAAATATACTTAAGCTTAACTGTGTATAAAATGAATAAATTTATATGTAAAATATAAAAAATTTCCTTCATTCAATTCTAGTGACTCCTCGATTTATATATATATATCGCTATAATTTATTTTATTTGTGTATGTTGTAAGAATTTTATAGTTCTATTATTTTATGTGGGTCGAAAACATTTGGAAAATTGATTAGCAGTCAATTTTTGCCAAAAGGGGGACTAGAACCTTCCGGACGATTAGATCATATCTTTAATGTCTCTCTGTTTAACAATGTTTTCTGAAAAATAAATAACTTACTGATTGAAACGATTTTGAGAAATTTTCACAGAATTAGCTACCAAAACGTCCCTCTTGAATAAAAATAAACATGTTCAGCACAAATAGCAACCGTCATAATTCAAATTTACTTACTATAAAACTAATGGATTTAAAATTCAAAAATTTACTAATTACGGGAAAAAAAATAAGCGGCATGGCTAATAAACTATGAGTTGATATTTTCTTTTAGAAATAATGAGACTGATATGAGTGCTCCTGAAGTTAAGTGAGTCAATAGATACAACCTTCTTTTCATTTGGAAACAAAATTTCTTCCATGAGCTAATTAATCAAACAAGATTAATTTATGCTCTAAAGCATACAATTTAACTCAAAACTGTCTGAAATGGAATTGAATACTGAAGGAAAAGTCAATAAGAATCCATACATAAGTCAATCTATGTTCAAAGCCATGTCTATAATCGTTTGAAGTCATTTCTCTAACGTACTATTTGTGCAAAGTCATTCTTTAACTTAAAGAAAAATAGTTAAGAAGAGAAATTGAAAATAAATTAGAAACTTTTAAATGATAAATAAAATAACTACAGTTTAGATATTTTTTCTTATGAGCTTTTTACCTCAAAAATAGAACAAAATACCTGGTCATTTAGAATCTAAACATAAAATAAACAGTAGTTTTACTCCTTGAAACGTCAAAATTAGGGAACTTCAAGCATAACTGCAGATATATTTCTTTTAAAAAATTGGCTTAAAACCACTAGGGTTTTAGTATTGTAAGTTAAAGTGAATGTTAAAAGACAATATACTTTTAAAATTTGTATTTTTACACCAAGAGACATTTCCATTTACTCCATACGTAATATACCTTCTTTAGTCTATTCTTATACATATATTTTTATATTAAATCTTATATTTCCCAGAGTATACAACGAATGAATATAAGTGAACGAAAAGTATTTGCAATAGTAAACAAAAGAATTATTCAAGACCACTGCTTTCATGATAGCCCGCCCTAGCGAAAGTGCTTCTTGATTTACAACATTCAAATGTTATTTCAGTGACGATTACATTACTTTCTCAAAATCTTCTGCTTTTATCAGTAAATACACTTAAGTGAAGAATTATAGTCTCCTTCACTTACTGGTAAACTAAAAGAATTTTTATTAAAATATTTTCTTTCTTTGACGGCGTGAAAGTCGTGAGGTGAAGGTTCCTAGTAGTACAGTATCCCTGCATTGATCAGCCTCCAGCCCCCATCTCTCCTTCTACAATTCTGTCTTCTTTGATTGTTATTTTTTTAATTTATTCCAAAGTAGTTGTCCCTTTCCGCCAGTGGATAAATTAACGCTGTTATCGGAGCTTGTTCGCTGCCTGCCTTACATTTTTTGTTTGCAGAAACAGGATGGCCCGAGGACAGCAAAAATTACAGTCTCAAGCTAAGGCCGCTGAAAAAGCAGCTAAAATTAAAAAACAGCAGGGTCATTCGGCTTCCGATCAGAAGAAAGCAGCTCAAAAAGCTTTAGTACATGTTTGCGTCGTTTGCAAGGTACAGCCTGTCCTTATAACCTAATACCAATTTAATGGCTTTACATATAGTTTTAACGTATTTTACCTTATCTATTTATCATTACAGTTTGTGTGAGTCCTACTCAGTTTAAGTTAAACAAACCTTATGTTTTGTAAATGGCTCTTGAAGATTTAAACTATTTTATGCATAAAATTCGAAAACCCCATGATAAGTGAAATTTTCATTGTCACGCTTTTACTTTTAATTTTTTTTAAACTAGCTATTAAGGCTTTCCTTCAGAATCATAAATTATTTTGGGTAATATCTCAACTAGAATTACCTTATTTAAAGCTAATTGTTTTCTTTTTTCTTCTTTTATATTCTATATTATTAAATTGCACTTAGGATTTTAATAGAATGACAGATGGCTTTATTTCTTTTTTGCCAGGTTAATTAATTTTTCTTATGTAAATGTTATGTTAACGTTTTATTTTGTTATTAATTGCTAAAATGTGAGAAAAAGTTTTTGTGTGATATTCCTTCTATTTTTACATAAGTATATTACAATCCTTTACTGAGGATTATACTGGAAAGTAGCAATGTAGTATTATAGCCTTTGTTTTACCTATATATTGTTCTAGATTTTTAGAAGTAGTAGGTAAGAGAAAGTTTGACATTTGACCTGTTTTCTGTGTATCCTCTCCAGAAATTTCACAATTTTTTGATGTCTTAAAATACTGATATATGTTTATTTCTAACTTCTATTTTACCAATAAGCTGAAACTTCTTTCTTACTACTAGGCTCCTAACACACCATTTATTACAATACATTATATTATTTACTAATGCTACTTGACAGTGGTAAGCCTTTGAAATTAAACTGAGATAAAAATATTTGATTTATCTGTCATTGCGAATATGGGTTTAACATTGCAATCTCTAAAAATGCATGCTACCCTTGAGTATAGTACTAAAAAAGTACTTATCCTGTGATTTGCCTTTCCACTTGCAAAACTATCCTCTGGGCTCCTTCAGATTTTGCCAATCGACAGTGAAGAGTACAGGTTAATCTTTAATGAGTTAATTATGTAAATCAGACACTTAATTTTGAAGTATTTAGAATTCTTGTTTTATAATTATTTATTTTGTCCCTTGTCTAATGTGTTAAAAGTTTCCCAAAACTGCTTAACTATATTTCTTGTAACTTGCTACTAATTTGAATATTAAATTTTATATAGTGTATGCTAACTTACAATAGAACATATTGTCAACTCTACAAGCACACTAAATTGTTCAACTTATAGATTTACTCTCAAGGAAATGTGTTACAAAATTTATGTACAAACTGGTCTATTTTGCCTCTAAACAAAAATTTATGTTGTGTATTTCAAATTAGTTCAAGAATTACTTAGACTCAGCTTAAGGGGACTATTAATACCTGATGGAGACTGTCCTACATAATGTGTGTAGAACATCATTATAAGGTTGGTGTAATGTTTGTTGTCTAGTATTAGCAATCTCCTATTTGCTCTTGTAAAATTACTATTTTATATCGTTCTTTCTCTGAGCATAAGGGCTTAATTAGAAGGTATATATAAAATAATTAGTTATATATAGATAACTGAGCACTTACCACCCCTCACAATAAATAGTAACCAAAATGAGCAAGTGATTAATTATAAAATGGAACTCACAATGATAATTTATATTTTCGAGAATCTTGTCATATAGAAGTAGAAAACTCATAGATTTTTATTTTGTCTTAAAGTTGGCTTAAAAAGTAAGCTAAGAGATTGGCATAAGAAATCAATATTCTAATTTTCAAGAGTAGTTATTCTCTACAGCACAGATCAGACTCCATAGAGCATCAATCAGAAACACATTAGTGATGAATAACACCTATTTAAATTTTAAAAAACGCAAAGCATTGATTTTTTTTTTTTTTTTCAATTTCCACCTTGCAGCAATTGGAAATGCAGTTTGACCACAATCTAACCATTGCTTATAGGTATTCAGATTTTGTCAGTAAACCCACTCATCACAAGTGACAATCTTCCAGTAAAATTTCATATCATAAGGATTTTTTAATATATTTTCACAAATTTCTAACCTTTTAGCTGATTGCTGAGGAGTAAGTTTGTGAGGGACCAGTCTAATTTTTTTTTTTTTTTTTTTTTTTTCATCTAACCCATGAAAAGTATATGGCAACTAACTGTATCTTTCGACACACCACACTCCCTGAACGGATTTGACTCAATAGCTTCATGCTGAAACTTATCAATATCCAATTATAGTCACCAGGAACCCTTTCCATTGTATCTTGGAAATGCAAAATTTTTCAAACCAACTCTGGATATTGTGCTGTCAAAGAGTTTTCTTTGAATTGTCAAAACATTTAAACATTTGAATTTTGCTTTTCAGGTAAATATTAAATTATCGATTTTTATAGAAATATCGAATTTTTCATTTTTTAAAGATAGTAGCTGATTTCAAGCAAATTAAGACAAATTGGACTTAAAATATATTCATTTAACTTTCTTGATCATTTCTACTGTTTTTAAACCTGAACTGACTTTTTCAGGTAGTTGGTAGTCAAAAATATAACTAAATCAGGTTTTCTTCATTTCTGAGTACCAACGTATGTTTTACATGCATTTATTCTCAAATAAACCCAACTATAGCATTCATTAATTGAGCACGAAGAACATTAATTTATTTATTAAATAAATCTAAAATAGCATTAATTTGCTGTTTTATATAGGTTTCCTTGACACAACTGAAATAACAATCTAATAGTTTTTCCTAAAACTTGTAATACATTTTAAAAGTTTAAAATATGAAAATAATGTGTGGCTATCTCCTCGTTGCATCTTTAGTTTTTATGAATTAAGCTTAATTAGTTTTTTAAAAAGTAAGCTGAAAGGCAGGCATTAAAAATTAATATTTCAATTTTCAAGGGAAGTTATTTTTAATAACACTTAAAGATCGACCCATCTTGAAATATTTTGGAGAAAAAGCCATAAATCATTTTTTCAGTCTCAAGCTGTCCAAAATGCTTCAGACTGAACAAATTATGGTTATTTTGTCTCAATAGCTCTCTCTTTCTTTTAAGGATGTTTCACATTCAATCATTTTCTTTACTTGACTGTACAAAATGTAATTTAGTACTCTGTTTCAGTATTTTATATTTTTCCTAGATATTAAAAATTAGGCAACTGTACATAAAAAATTGCATTTGTTAATAAACAATGGAAATTTGGTTATAGTGGCCCAACAGTAATGGTAATAAATATACGTACACACAAATATATGTAATGAATACAACCAACCAAGGGAAGTTTATAGGTGCTAGATACATTAAGGATTTCTCTGAAACATTTTAAGGGGGTCAGTCCTCAAGTATACATAAACATATATATATATATATATATATATTATTAAAAAGAGAAACGACTTAGTAGTAGTATAAGAGAAAAATTTAAACAAAATATAGCTTACTATGCAAAGAGAAAGAATATNACATATGATACATGCTGAAAATAATATAAATATTTATATATTGCATGAATTAAGAACAATAACTTCAATAATATTAATCCACTCTCTTTGCACAAGATAAATAAAATATTCATGTGCTATAGAAGAAGACGGGAATATTTATGGCTAGATAAAGATGTGGTAAATCCAAATATAAAAAAAAGGGGGGGGGGAGATAATTTTGTTTTAAAAATGTTAAAATGAGAGGATGATATTTGATCTTTGTCTGTCATTGATTCAATTGAGGTCAATGTGAATTAAGGGAATCAAGTTAACCATTTACTTTTATTTTCATCTAAACTCTGGAAATCTCACTTTATTGTCCATGTATGAGGATTTTTTTCTATCTCAAAACACAGAGATTGAACCACAATTAGTAACACCCAATTGACTACTCAGTTAACTGCCATCAATTAAGCTTGTCAGAAGGGTAAGATCTGCAGCTTAGTGTCTAAAATGGACATTTTTTTCTTAAACCACTATGATATAGTGATCAGGGCAGTCATGAGAAACAAATCTTCTGAATTCATTGGCTCCAGTTGTGTGTGTTCAGGCAGTGGATAATACAACAGTTTTGTCCAGCTAGACACTTTTATCTCTGAATAGTGAATTTATAGAGGGAGGTACTTTTTTAATGCATCCTTTTAACCTCTAATTTGGAACTTACAAATATTCCTTGCCTATTTATTACTGGTGAAAGAATGAAGCAGTTAAGTTTTCTCTCAACCAATTTACATGGCAGCTTATACTCTTAGTTCTTCTCTTACGCCGTCATATTTTATATCATCACTTGATTTGCCTATTATTCAAAACAGATATTTCATCTCTGGAACTTTGAATTGACTGATATGGGAGTCTAACAGAGTTTACCTCTCTGAGCCATAATGGATTACTGAAAGAGACTAACTTAGATATTCTTATTAAACATAAAGGATTATTTCTCAATAAACCTCTCGGATAACTGACTTAAATATTTTTAATTAAATTAATCTGTATACTTCATTCTTGCCTGTAACTATTAGAATGTCTATTAGTTTTAATCACTAGATTCAGGACCTCCTGTTCTATTCTACGACCCTTGTGAATAATTAAACATCTAAGAGGAAACTGTTCACCATACCATGTGGTTTATACGTTCATCTTATCTTTTGTTGAATCTCTTGCCATGACATATATATTCATGATTTGTACTAAAACTGGTATCATATTTCAGTATTATCACAATCTGTAAAACTGTCAGGTCTTGATAAGTTGATGTTCCTAAATGTAAAATAATTTTTCTGTTTCCACTAATTATTATAATAATTAGGAATTAACATTAATAATATTGAAGTTGCAGAAAGTTATTTATTTTGTTTTTGTGGAGAATAGTTGACCACCATTGATGGCATTGTGGAAGAAATGGTCGAGACTCCCTGTCATTAATGGCTCGTGTACCAAATGCAATTATTTCCTCCACTATTTAAAAGAATATTTTTCAATTTGAAAAATTTATTCAGTTAATGTAGTTTCCATGTGGTGAATTTTTTAGTTGAACCTTTCCGCTGCTCTTTGCCTTTTTAAAAAATAATGGTTCTCCATTTCTTTATTGCATTTTGTACAAATGCCAGTCACACACTAATGACTATTCTTAGTCTTAGTTCACAATGTCTTGTAACATTTTGGTTTGGAGGCCTTTTGTTTTACTAACATTCCCCACAAGTAATTTAAAACACTTTTGAGAGTCATGTGCTGGAATTGTTTGTTTCAATCTCCAATTTCATTTTTAACTTTCATAATGAAACATTATCCTCCAATGTTTTGGCTTATATTGTAAGCCATCTTCAGAGCTAGCATGAAGGCGAGAGGGTATTGTTCTGTCCCTAAGATCACATTTTCATGACACTTTAATGATATTTTGGTCAGGAAAATGTGATCTTAGTGTACCGAAGACGTCCCCTCTCGCCTTTATGGTAGCCCTGAAGATGGCTTACAATATTAGCCAAAATGTTGGCAGATAGATTAAAAAATACACTTTTTTTTTTTTTTTTCTAAATTTGTATTTTTTTGGATCTACTTTAAACCCTCCCCCCCCCCCCCAACAAAAAAAAACATTTATAATATTATCACGGTCCAAAAAACTCTCCATCTAACCTCTTCATAGTATGTCAAATTAATACCAGGATAGCACAAAATATTAGTCAGTCATGCAGGATCTACGCAGTCTTGGCAAATTTCTCAGTATTGTAGTTAATGCATACTTTTATTTGAACTTCCCTTGTCATATAATTCCTACATTTATTACATCTAAATTGATTGTTAATCAATAAACAAATTTGTGTAGAGTTTCATTATACTTAACTTATTGCTATGCCCACTGTAATTAAAATTTATAATCATCTCACATTCGTCCCGTTTTGTTCTTTAATGAGTCAGTCTTTCAATTTTTTTATTTTAAAAGTTATATGACAAATTTCATCTTTAAAACAAATAATTTTGGCTTCTGAGACATAAACGAAAACAAAAACTTAAGGTTTATGGCCTGCACTATGAATGGTTCATTTTCACTATGCAACACCTAAAATATTTCTTTTATCAATATCTGTTTTTGATCTTTCAAAAAATCAGCCTTTACTCTCACATTTAAAAGGGTATGCCAAATTTCAATTTCAGAGCTAAATTCCATGGTTATTTTACAAAAGTATAGAAGTAAGCAGATCCTAAAAGGATTGGGGAAGAGGTCCTACTTAACTTTTTTTTAAATTTATTATTTCTTCTATTTTTTCAAAAACAAATCTTAATGATTCATATTTTTAAAATAGCCCTGAAGATATAATACTCCATATAATTGATTGTCTTCATTTAAACAAAATATTCAATTATGTAGATTCCTCTAACTGGCAGCTGACAAAATAACTCAGTAAAAAATTTCTGACTTATAGCATTAAGCATTTAGTTCTTTACCATGAGATATGGTGAAACTTGTTCTATGAAGTAAGCTTACTAGTTGTTCTCCTTTCCTCATTTTGACATAAAGCATCCTGATTTTGAAATTCTAGTTTTCTAATAAGTGTTACTACCCTCCAATTCCATTCTCCATTCAATACAATATTTTACCTCTCATTCCTACTTTAGATCATTCCAATAAATTTAAGAATATTAATCAATTTTATTAAACTTATTTCCTAAATTTTGTAATAAAATAGGAAATTTATTAGAAAAGCATTAGGCATGAAGCTCACAACTTAGTGAGTATTTTATATTTATGATTATTTTTTGTACAAATTATGTTATGCTTGTTTACATCTCCAAATTTTTGTGCAGTGGTTTATCTGGCAAATTCTTATTTTTTAATTGACATATATTTATCACTGTATGTCATAATAGCCTCCTTTTCAACCAGTGCTTAAGTATTTCAGAAATACTGGCTTACAGTTTGTATGATTAAAATGTGTAAATCAAACAATTTTTACAAATATAATTTCATTTGATACCATATTAGTTGCACTACTAAATGAAATTACATATAAAAAATATAGTGTATATATATATTTTTTTTATTATTATTTTATTTATTTATTTATTTATTTTTTTTTTGTTTTAGGCTCAGATGCCAGATCCTAAAACTTACAAGCAGCATTTTGAGAACAAACACCCCAAGAACGCTCTTCCAGAGGACTTGAATGGAGTCGCCTGACTCCTACCATACAGATCCTTAAGATGTATCTCAACCTTATGACCCTTACAGTACCCAAGGATCCTTTCCAAATCATTTTCTTTCCTTTTCAAATACATCTTTTTATATATATTATGATACAAATATTGTATTTTTTTTATCATAATTTTGAGTTCTGTAAATTTTGCACAATTTTTTTTTAAATATATATTTTTTAGTCCTTTAAGTTATTATTATTAAGAATTTTTAAGTATTACTAATTGTCTTTTGCCCCCTTCATATCTATATGACAATTATTGTGTAATATAATATGCTGTTGGATATCAAAGTACTCCTAGAGGGCATTAGAGCCTCTAAAAGAAATGTGTTTGTAGTTTCTGAAACTTTGTACTGGACATATCAAGCAGAAATGAATGGAGTTCAATTACTGTTCAACTTATTTTTTTTTTTTTTAATATGTTGTGACCTGAAAAGTTTACTTTATTAATGAAATTTTAAAAATTGTATATGTGAAAAGTGATATAAATTGTTGTACCTAGAATCCATCCTTTATAAATGTGTATGTGTAATTGTATTATTTGTGGCTCTAAATGTTGACTCCTTATTTCTTATGCCTTTGTGTGATGTAAGGCCTAACAATGTTTTCCATGTGTTGGTAGAGCAATCACTGCCTCCAGTCAACTGTTTCTATGTAAATACCTTCTCTTTTTTTTTTTTCTNCGGGTTGGACCGTGTCAAATTGTTGTTATTTGCCGAGCTTTCGCACATCATGTGATAACTTCTTCAGGGCTGAAAAGAGAATGAGAGTTGTGTTTTATTATTAGCCTATTGTTTATTTGTACTTTTTATTTTTATTGTTACAACTAGATCAGAATCAGCTATACTGTCAGCTGTGACCTCTTTGTTATTCAAGGGGACTTATGTCCCAGAATAAAATTTATTTTTCTTTCTTTCTTTCAAGACCAATTTCCTGATAAAACTTTATGGTCAACAAATTTACCACTGAATATTTTATTTATTCTGTTAACCTTATCTACCAAGAATCTAGCGATAAAATGGGTTTATTATATGTTTTTCTATTTGGAGCTAACTCGATGTAAAAGAATGAATCTTCACACAACTCTCACTCTCTTTTCAGCCCTGAAGAAGCCATCACATGATGTGCGAAAGCTCGGCAAATAACAACAATTTGACACGGTCCAACCCGGAAGAAGAAACGGTAGATACCCTTTTTTCTTGTTTAAGTTGAAGAAAAAATAGTGTTTACTCTTGAATATCAATAGTTCAAAAGACGTAATCTTCTTGTTATCGAAAAGTAGATAAAAATACTGAAACTTAACTGTTCATCAGTGGATGGAAAAGTGTTTCCATAACAGCGACAGACTATGCCAATTCACTGGAGATATTCTAAATAGAAATGAAAAAATTGTACTCTACGTATATGAGCCTTTGGGTTTTGACTGAAAGATGTTGAACTTAAATACCAGTTTAAATTGAGAGTACTGACTGTTGAGATTATTATTATTTGGTCAAGGTTGATCCAAAAAAAAAAAAAAAAATACAATGGGCAGATAATAAATAGTAAAAAATACTCTTTTTTTTAAATTGGATTTTTTTTGGATCAACCTTGACTGAACCCCAACAAATTCTCTCTAACACTAGTCAGCCCCTGCTCCTCAGAAATTTATAAAAATTGTGAATATGAATATTAGTTTTTATTAGAAATTTTAAATTAGAACTTAGCCAAACAATTTTATTGATTAACTTTCAGATATTTGTTAATTAGTAACAACAGGGCCGGGCCAGTAGTATTTACTATTCTTGTCCCACTCTACTTTTAGTGCTCCCTAAGACAACCAGGAAAAGTGAAATATTTTCTGAGTAAAATAGAATGCATTTATGTATGTTTGCATTAGAAATAATTCCTAGTTTCTGGGTTATAAAAAATATCTATCCAGAAGCTGCATAACTGAAGAAGTGTATTTAATTGAAGCATAGAGCAGTGAGAGTAAAAGTAGAGTCCTCTAAAACTGGCATGGAAGAATGAGTGGGAAATACTCAGCTGTTATAAATTCGTAAAGCTATATAGTTATATTTGTAAATATCTTCCTCCAGAATTTTTTTTTTTTTTAATGTTACAAAATGTCTAATCTAAAGTTAGATTTTACCTTTATTATTTATGTTATAGAAACTTCTTTGAGACTCAAATAATAAATATATCATAATTATAAATTTTGATCTTTCTCTGATTTCAACCAAAATGAATTCCTTTAACTTTTTGCCTTAAAAAACCTAAATGGTGAATTTGGTTTGCATATTTTAATAATAAGAGGCTCTGCCCAACTCACTCATTTATATTATTTATAATCTTCCTTAATATGTAAATTTTTGTAAAACTTAAATGTTTTAGAATTTTAAACCTATTTCATTCTATGTAGTCTAATAGAAATCTTTTTTATTAAATAGATTAATGAAGATATTTTCACTTCATTGTCTAAAGTAAAATGAGGTTTTCCGTTACTGTGTGCAGCTGCAGACAAATTTTTATCAAACAATGGGATGAAGAAAAATTAGTTAATACAAAATATTTATTTAAAATTATATCACAAGTTCTAGTTCATAAAAATTTTAATCATTTAATAATATACTGTTCTTAGAATAATAAAACATTCTAATCACTATATTTATATGATCTTTGTTCTGCTCTATAACCTTGGTCTTTCTATAAATACCTTTTCAGGAGCTTAAAACTAATTTTTAAAATAATTATTGATTGTTAACTTTCAAATTACCTTTTAACATGACATTATTCTAAGATTCATTTTTTATTTATTTCACAAATTTGAATATTTCTGTTTAGTTTCTAATAAAAAAGAATTTGTCAGAAAATGAAAAACATTTTATTTTATCTTTAAATAAGAATTTTTTACTTGAATTATCCAGATTGATGGAAGAGTTGTTTTCTGTTTCCAGGAATGTAATATATGTATTGTATATAGTAGCATATTTCATTTCATTTGTATTTTCCTACTATGTAATATTAGTCAGAAAGTTTTTTTTTTTTCTTGATCATAGGAAAAATTATAAAGAATAATGTGCTTATTCAAGAATTCAAAACCAATCTTTTTTTTTAAATTTGCATGCACCTAAATTTGAATTGCAAAACTATTCAAATAATTGATAGTGCATTAAGCGATAACTTCATGAGTATTGATATTGATGGCCCCTGAATAGGGAGCAAAAACCTTTTGTGTTAGCCTGGGAAGCTCAAATTTAATATCAATTAGTTTTATTTCAATTACCCATGTTAATATATGGTTCTTAATATAAAATTCAAGTTGCTTATAAATGACTACACATATAGACAAGGTTTTATTTTTTTAATCAATAAAACCTTTTTATTAACCAACTTTTTTAATTATATTTAGAAAATATTTATGGTTTACCAATACGATCTATTAAATGAAGTGAAAAAAATTGTCATTTCTCTCCCCCTCATGCTTTTTTAAACATTTCTAAATCTTATAGAAAGTGAAAAAACAAGACTTTTTTTAATGGAGAGTGTTTTGACCATATATATTAAATTATTAGTTGATTTTACTTGGGGTTCGGTTAAGGTAGATCCAATTAAAAAAAATACCCTTTTTTTAAATTTCTATTTTTTTGGAACTACCTTGACCGAACCCCAACTAAAATCATCTAATATTAAGACTTTTTTTTTTCAAAATTGACTTTATAGCACTCGCTTACATATTAATATAAATAGTTCAATTTAAAAGCTTTAAAAAAAGAATTAATTCCTTCTCCCCCCCCCCCCCTGGCAGAATTATTAGATAATTTAAAACGGCCATTGATTAGGAAAGAAGATAAACATTGAAGAAGACAGATTATAACTAAGCTATAATGAAATATATTTCAGAATCCTTATTTTTTCCTATGTAATGTCAAGCTTTGGAAGTGAATAGAAATTAATTGAAGAACGTACTCATAATTCTGCAATATGACCATGCCTCTTAATTCTATATTTATAAAAAAAAATAGTAGAAAAAAAAAGATGAAAAAGTTTCTGGTTTCCTTTTAATATTGTATTTGGTATAGATAAATAATGTTCAATCACTTCAAGGAGAGAAGAAAAAATAGTTAAATTAATTCTGTTGTCCTTATCTAAAATGAGATGGTAAGAATTGACTGATAGTCAGTGACCTTGGGAAAAACAGCCTTATTTATTCTAACAGGCATACTTTTGTTTTAGTTGATGTAAATATTTTTACAGTTGCTATTGTCAGAAGTTAAAAGTGTTTTGGAAGAGAGAAATCAATATTAAGCATATTTAAAAAAAAAACCAATGAAATGGAATCTTCAGTCTATCTTTAATGTGTGATCTAATATTGGTGTTAATTCATGGTGTTAAAGAATTACACCTCTCAGTAGCCAGTTTGAAAATTTTCTGAGTGAAAATAATGAAAGATTATTTACCCTTTCATTTTCTTATGAGAATTCTTATCTAAAGGTCACACTCCAAAAAGCTTAATTAACCACATTTATTTTTTTTTAATATTTAGTATAGTTATGTCTTCAGTAATGCTTGTTTATTTCATATGTTAGCCTTTTCATATTCAATATTTACTTTGTTATTTTTCTAAACTTTTTCTATGTAATAAATTCAGTATTATAAGTTTTGTAAATTTAAGGCTAGCAGAAGTAAAATTTCTGCCTTTCTGATTCTAGCAAAAAGCTTACTTAAGATAGATAGATAGATATGCATTTGTTTATGCAATAAACATCTAGGTTATTACTCCCTAACAATTACGAGAAATGTCTATTCTACAAATTATAAGAAATTACTTAAGAGCATACACAATTGCTACAATGTCACTGAAAAAATTTTCAATTTTTTTTCTTAATCAAACTCTCTCATTGAAGTCAGATAATCATATTTGCCAGGAAAGAATGTTTTATCAATTGCACAGATAAACAATTATTAAAAGATTTTTTCTTCTATTTCCTGAGAAAATTGTATTATTTTACTATTTTAACCAGCTACTAAATTTTAAGTTTTACTTGAGAAATACTTTTTATCTGGGATGCAAATAAAATAAATGCATCGGTCCACCAGTAGCCCTATTTTCAAGATATAGGTATATTGATGCTTAATAATAATAAATTAAGAATAGATAATTCCTTATCTAAATCTAATAAGTATAGATTTAATAGTCATTACTATTAGTATTAGCCTTAAGAACCAATTATTTTGAAAAAAAATTATGTGTGATAGTACTAATGGTCGGTCAATATCAAAAATTTAATTTTTATAATGAAAATAATTTTTAATTACTGAAATAAGCCTTTTTAAACTCTAGCATTGTAAAAAGATTTGCGAGGATTTTTATATTTGCATAAATGTAATGTAACTGTAGAAATATTGATTCTCCCCCCCCCCAAAAATCCTTCAAATATCATGTATTTTTCTCTTCTTTTTATTATTTTTTTTTAATATCTTACTTTTTCATTTCTTATCCATTACATTTTCCGTTTAAAGAATCATATTGCTCTATTGAACAGCAGCTGTGAAATGAAATGTCCAACAGTCTGAGGGTCAGAAGTATTTGTCTTGATTCTTGAGGTGACAGTCAGCATTCAGTGGCACCCTATTTCACTGACCTTTAATTCCTTAATGGATTGGTCTGAAATTCCTATCCATTTAGCTTTCATCAGTAAGAAGAAAGATAGCTAGCTGAAAGTTTTACTATGGGAGCTCTTTGGAAATATTTTGAATCTCGTTATATGCCTTCTATAAATGTAATATTAAATATTAACTAAAATATATCATACATTGGTTTGTTTTAGAGTTAGACAAAATATTCTTTATTAGTTTAATTATTCTAAGTAAAATACTTTATAAGAAGGGAAATAGCCACAGAAATGTATCTCTCTCTTGTATGAGGTAACTTTAGTTTCAGAATTCAATAATTTTTGCTACTAAAAAATAGTGAATTATTATAAACTAAATGCAGTATGCAAAACTGCATATTTTGATAAATATAGATTTTAAAAAATATATATTTACTAGTTTATTGATTAGGATAAATATATTTTTAATGAAATTTAATTATT
>KZ808038.1:166983-192875 GCA_000696205.2 Oncopeltus fasciatus
ATATAAATATTATATTAAATACTTACAGTAATATACAAATAAATAAAATGTGCTTATTTACATAGAGACCTCAAAATAACTTGTTACTTACTGTTTCTCATCACTTCACCATTACCAGCACCATAGAGGCTATGCCCAGCCCGACGCACTGAGACATGGGATCTGACGCGGAATCTGCCATTGAGTAACACTAACTTAAACTTATCACTGACTCGGGGGCCGCTCCCGAGCTGCTTTTATAACTTCGTAGAAGGGTCGAGGCAGGCCTAGACGATTTTAATAACGATTTCTAAGTAACCCTACTTCTCTGAACAGGCACCATCCTTCAATTGGCCCCTTCCCGTAAAGATCTGGTCCTCATGATACCAACTTCCCTAGTCTTTAACAACATCTTTTTTGGGGACCAAAAACAAATCATCAAACATACTAATTTGGAAATTGACCAGTTTTTGCGTATTAAAAAAAAATATAAATAGGTAGGACAAATAATTGTATATAGAATTTACAAAATTTGTATGGTTATTTTTTCTTGTAAAAATGGTTTTGCAGAATTTCTTTTACAAATGGGACATTGTAATTTTTTATACACTTGGAATGAAAGTTCAATTGACATCCACATTTCTTAGTAAAATTATATTGTTTCCATGTACAGAATTTGCCTGGAGAAAACATTTCAAAGGATAGAACTGTTGTCTTGGGGTCATTTAATTGCTCGATCTATTCAGCTTTCGGCCCACTAGATCAAGGTAAATTATAGCTTCTTCCAGATATTTCCTCTTCCATATTTAATATAATTTAAACATATTTATCCATGCAAATTTGAAAGACATTTTCTCAGTGAAAGACATTCAGTTTTAAATTTAGGAGAGAAATACAGAAAACAATTTTTTTTTTTTACAGCGGCAATCTTTAACATCTATGTAGACATACACACACTCGCCATAGATAATACCTATATTAAGCCTTTTGAATGTAATGAACAACAATGTCTTTCATTTCTTCTTCAAAAAACTGTTTAATTTTAACAGTGGTTAAAATCTATGAAATGCTTAAAATATGTCCAAGATATGTAACCTTGGACTCAACCTCGAAATATTAATTGAATTATTAAAAATCACAATAAAATGCATTTAATAAAAAGCCATTATTTCAAACAGTATTGAGCCTATATTTGTGAAATTATTGGAGTCATTGAGTGTGTTATTTAAATCTTGTGAAATTTTATGCAGTAAAAATGAAACTGTTTAGTATGAAAAATACTTTATTTTAATCAGAAATTTAGAAATAAAGTTTTATAATATTAATATAATAATCATCATATACAAAGTTTACCTCCAAGCACCTTGAGTTTCCTTGATTTTTCCATATTTCTTACACATACTCACAAATATATCTGCTTGCAATTAATAGATTGATACAATCAATCGATACATTTATCAAATTATCTCTAGAAACTTAAAAGAGGACACAAGCATGGATTTCTTAATACCAGTAAACTCCATCTTTTTTTTTTTTCTAAGCAATTCTTTTTTAATGTTTTTTTTTTTTTTTTAGGTATACCAAAATGGATAGATGGTGTTGAATTGTTAGGAGTTACATCGGTTTTGAATAGTTTTGGGTTAAATTGGACCATACAAGCTGTGGAGGGCTTTGGCAAGGTATACCCTGATGGGAGTTTGGAGGAGGGGAAACTAAGATGGATGATCAAAAATGGCCTAGTTGATATTGGTTTCTGCTCTTTCTGGTATTTGTCTGTTATATGAAAAATAAACAGTAAATAATTAATGAATTATATATAATATATATATATATATAAAAAGGTAAATTGATTGTCACTGTAATATTAAACAAAGTTAATTTGGCTATCTGAGAATTTATGCACACACACTCATATATACTATGTTCAAATGTGCAAACTTTTAAATATGCGCAAAATACCCTGGAATTATTTACAACTAAAAATATTAGTTACAATAATAAAAAATTCTCTATTATTACCTTACTAACTCAGATTACAAAGAGGGTCGATCCAATTGTGATTCCAGAATGACTGACTCCATAGTTGCAAATACTTTTTCTATTGCAGCTTTGTACATTCCATGAAAGTAGCTTTTCTTTTAATACAAGCGCTTAATTCATTTGTTAAACCGATTTGGTCAGCTCTGCAATCCTTCAATCTGGCTTTTATGTAAAAATTAAAAATTCTTGGTTTTAATTCTGCTTATATAATTAGTCTGCTTTATTCTTCCTTTCTATAAATTTTCAGCATAATCTGCTCAGCATTTTTAGCTGATAATATTAATTATAATAATATAATATAATATTAATTAAAAATAACAATATCAGTGATAAGATACATAAAAGAAAAGTAAATTAGTAATATGGAGTAAGAATATTCCAATAATTACTGTTGTACTTAAAAATAAATTAAATTCTATTTCATTTATTATGAAAAGTTATCTTCTTTTTCTTTTTTTTTTTACATGATTGAGATTTTTTAAATGTAATTAAAAATATTTGTGCTTTTTTAGGCACAACACTGCAATTATAGGTAACGTAGTAAATCCCTGGCAACGATCGTGTACTAGACATTTAGTACCACGAGCACAGCACATTTCCCCCTCTTGGGATTGGCACACTGTCTTTCATTCTCTTCCTATTGAATTTTGGATTCTCTTTTTCTTCTGTTACTTCTGCACTTTGGGAACTTTGACCATCTTGGAATGCTTATTTCCAGCCAACAATGTTAATGTTAAAGGTAACAAGAGTTTTTTTTTTGCATTAATAGTTTATTTTTCACATATAAAGATCATACTTAATGCAAAATGTTTTATGAACTGTTCAACTCCTGTCAATTTAATTTCACTTCAGTATTATGCTTTTGATAGTATTTAGCATATATATTCAATAAATTATATTATTCAACTTAATTTGGACAGAGCTTATATTTATTAAATAAATATAAATATAATGGTAATTAGTAGCAGAGAAGTATATAATTGCCCCTCTCTTTACTATATTTATTTAAGTTTCTATAGTTTTGGCAGCTAGTGCCCTTTAATTTTTAAAACATAAAATTTATTTTCTGCTGACATTAAAGTTCGAGAATACTTTGTGAATATTATCAAATTGTATATGTTGGTTTCAGCCTATATATAAAAGAAAAAACAGTATATTTTAATAAAATAAATATCTTTATTTATCTATATTTTTGTTTGAAATATTTGGTATTCTGAGCAAGCTATGTGTTTTTGTAGCAAAGTCTTTTTAATCTGCCAATATTCACAACAGATTTTCTCTTTATATTTACTTAATGCCTTGTCAAGCGTCATGGTTTGAACGAAGGTATTTCTTTGTCACTATTGAGCTCACACGTTTTTTGTCTAAGGTCTTTTTCATTGGTCACACATTTATTTCAGAAATGCAAAATTGGCCCTTTAAGGTCATTGCAGGTCTAGGAGAAAAATTTAATCATAAAATTTATTAATATATTTTTCTTATCTATTTGTTGAGGTTCAATAGCTTTTGAATATAGTATATTCTGTTTCTATAAGCCCAGGCAAATAATATCTTCATGACAAATTATGGTAGCAGTCATTTTTGACTTAATACAAATTTTTCCACCCTGTAGATTTATATTAGCTTAATTTTCCCTCAATATTTTAAATGTAATTGGTTTTAAATTTAATATGTTTTAGTTTTAATTGCTTTAATTAATTTTGTTATATCTTATTTGAATGATGTTTTTTGACTCAAATAGACTCAGTCATAGGATAAAATATATTGGTTAAAGGCTCGTTGGTCATTGCGTATCACACTGGAGAAATTAGACGGGGTTTCGACCAAGATCATAAAAATAAAATACTACAAAATTGTCAGGTAATTATTTTATTATTGCTGTTTCTACTTAACTTGTAAGTCATCATCAGGGCGTTAGTGTTGTATGGAGAGATCTCCATAAGCTAAACAGTTTAGTTTTGCACTCTGAGATATGACCATAAATCTCCCTCAGAGAACTCTTCAGACATCACTTTCGCCCTGATGATGACTTAAAAATCAAGTTGAAACGTCGGCAGTAATAAAATAATTACCCAACAATTTTGGACTATTTCATTTTTCTGATCCTCGCCGAAACCCTGAATAATTTCTCCTGCATGATAAAATATATTTTTTTAAATATTTATTTGATATATTCATATTTTAAAAATTTTGCAAAGGAAACATAAAATAGAAGTTTTATTTTTGTGTGTGTATGATAAGCCAAATGTTACTAGGAGTTCACTTTGTTTAATTATCTTTTTTACCTTTCATGTTCAGACATAGCAATAGTCATATTTGTGTTTAGTTTCAATGAGAAATTAGAAACTTATGTAGTCAATACTTTTTTTCCCCTGGTCTTTTATTATTCCCTTCTGTGGGTGGTTGCTTAATTGTGAATTTATAGGAATTATATTGTTAGAGTAATTGTTTTTCTTGTCGCGTTTATTATAAAAACATGGGAAATCTTGAGGCATTAGTTTTTTTAGTAGCAAATAAAAGATTTCTGAATTAAAATAATATTAATGTAATATCTATTAATTTGTTTCTATCATCAAATTATATTAGATTAAACAGAATTCGGTTAGGTGAAGTTAATCTTGTCATTGGAAATCGGAAGTCTCTAGGAAGGTACTCCTACATAATGATATACAATTGGTTACGAAGTACAATCCCGAAAAGTTATTTATCCACAGTCGTTAGTTCTCACTTTGGGCTCCAGGTACATTACAAATTTAGTTCAGAAAAATAGTTGGTTGTTAATTTTTTTTTTTTTTTTACATTTGTTATTGCAATCGATCTAGAGATACAGCTAAGAGTATACAGAAGGATTCCTGTATCTCTCCACTCTGTCCGGATGGGTATTAGTCCAGAATAAGTCCAAGTTATTTAACTCTCTTTCTTTCTCTCTCTCACACACACACTCTCTCTCTCTCTCTCTCTCTCCTCTCTCACTCTCTATTCAGTTATTGGCCATAGGGACATCCTGCCAACTGCAAGTAATGCAACCCAGGCAGGCCCTAAGAAGGAAATAAATTTGTATGAAACGATGGCGAAAATTAATTGAAGTTTTGTATTCTACCTGTGTCTGACAACCATAGGAGGGTATATATATATATATATATATATATATATATATATCGCGGCAGAGAGAGAGAGAGNTTTTTTTAAGTTATATATAAATTTGTTTTTAAGTTCATCATATTTTAGTTCCTTAGTTTTTTCATTGAACTAGCTACAGAAAAAAAATCAGATCTTAACTGAGTATAGAAAAATATTTAGTCTTTTCAATATTTAACTAAATTCTCATTTGCAAATAAAATAAATAAAAGAGGCCATATAATTGAGCCTTGAAACTCTTACTATTTGTTATTTGTACGTATTTATAATTTAACATATTTTATTTTGCAAGATTGGAAGTGACATTAAAATTGCAAGTTATTTTTCTCCCCTAGCCACAAAAAAATATAATATATTAACCAGAAAATAGTAGAAGCAGTGCAACCAAGCATCACTTATAAGAATTTGAATGTGGAAGAAAACAAATTAGTAGTAGTTATTTGATGCTTTGATAAATAAATGCTTAGCATTAGTGATTAATGAAGCTTCAATTATATTTTTTCTTGGAGTAATAGTAGGTTTATGTCAATGATCGTGGGAATTAATACCAAACTGTCTGGGCATGATCAGTCAAACTGTTCTGTCCCACTGTATAAAACTTCTGTCCCAAACTAATATCAAGCTTCCATAAAGACCATCCGAATGTTATCAGGATATTTAGCTGATGGCTGATGAAGAATATTTGTGTTGCCATAACTGTACATGTCCTTTGAAGCTATTACAAAGCTGTTTAAGAATAGAATCAATAACCTTCACGACAACCTTTCTTTCTGAGATTAAACATAGCGCACCCAGAATGCATAAAAAGTCAAGAACCCTTTCATGATCTTCATAAATTTATCTAAAACACATTCTGAATACATCTTTGGTAAAAATCTTATAAGTTCCAAACAATGTGCTGCTTTTCATCTTATTATATCTTACAGAGATTCTCCATTACTCTTCTCCATTTTTCCAAAAAGTTCACATTTCGAAACATTCTTTTTCAACCTATGAAAAATATCTTGAAATAAATTAAGAGAAAAACAAAGTTTTAATTAAAAGATTTTCTAATAACTAACGAGTAATCTAATGAGTTAAAAAGAAAAAGATGCTGTAAATAGTTATATTCATGTGCTTAGAGTAAAGGGCTGTACAGAACACACAAGAGTTATAATTAATTTATAATAAGTATTATTCTTTAACAGGTAACTATCTAAAAAATTGGTTTTTGGTTCTCACTTTTATCACTCAAGGAATGGGGAATACCACCAGGTAAGTATCATACTTACACTTCTCATTCATAAAAAGTCAGTTATTTACTTTCATAAAAAGTTAGTTATTTATTTACGATCTATTATTGCTCTATACTAAAAATTATGTGTGCTGCATCCAAAAAATATTCCACTTAATGATGAACTTTTTTCATTAGAAGTGACATGCCAAATCCCATTAAGAAAACCAATTAATTATGACAGCTAAGCCATAATCAAAACTAAGGGTTCGGACAAACCTCTTCACCTAATTTTTAACTGCTAAAGGACCTACTTCTTGACCAATTATCCAAGTCATCTAAAGTCTGAAAAAGAGATTATACACCCTCATCTGATTAGTTGCAGGGAAATTGACCTTACTAAAGAACAAAAATTCTCTGTCCTGAGATTCAAAAAAAAGATCATTCAGAGGATAAATGGGCCTGTCTGCATCAATGAGGAGTGAAGACGTTGCAAGAATACAAAGTGTTTTTTATAAGGAAATAGAAGAAGTCCCTTTTATAAAATTTATCGGAGAGGTATGAGCTGGGAACATAATAAGGAGGGAACCAGAAAATATCTCTGCCAAAGCTTTAAGAAAGCACAACTTTGGAGTAAGAAGAACAGGCAGACCAAGATTTCGCGGGGACGACTCTGGCTTCTGATTGGCCGTCGATGCTGGAGTGGGCCAAGACTTGTTTTTAGAGTCATTGTGACAGATAAAGAAATATAACATCCCATCATTATGTTTGTCTTAAATGAGAAATATAAGCTTTGAGCAATGAGTTTTTAGGAAATAAATCTTTATTATCTGTTCTAAGCCCTCGAGAATGTACTGCTTTTCATGCATGTATTTTACCCAAAAACTAAGTGCTATTTATATTTTTAATTTCATAGTGATCTGTCAAAGGTACGACCTGTTGCACGCATCCACAAACAATGGTGAATTCATGCACCTGCCGATAGACAAAAAGATAAGAATTTCACAATCAGATTAAGTGAAAATAAATTTATTAGGAAAATTCGCATTCCAATGTTTTCAGGACTTCCGTGCTTATGGCACATTCACTTGTGATACAGAAAGAGGTCTTGAACAAATATGCAAGATAAAAATAAATGGGTCATACCTTTGACGGATCACTATGAAATTAAAAATATAAATAGCACTTAGTTTTTGTGTAAAATACATGCGTGAAAAGCAGTAAAATAAATTTAGAATTAGTTTTCTGAGAAAAATAAAAATTTCAAGTTTATAGTTAATTGGAATATTAAAAGTAAACATTGAGCTATAAAATTCATAAATTGGCTATTTTTGTTTTTAGACATTGTCTCTTGTTAAAAAAAAAAAAAAAATCTTAAAGAAGCATATTTTTTTTCTTTTTTGAAGATTTCATGAGGAATATATAGGATTTCATCACTTTAGGGATAATATATAGGATGTCTTTCCTGTTTTTAATTTATTTTATTAGCAACCATTTTTGGTGTCACCACACCATCATTAGGTACCACAGAGTGTCGCAAGATAGGGTTCTCCTTTCAGTATCTGAGTGCTCTTTGGGATACTGAAAGCAGAACTCTATCTTGTAACACTCTGTGGTGTCTGATGATGAGTCATACCCAGTTGCCAATAAAATAAATTAAAAACAGGAAAACAATCCAAAACCCTCAAAATAATTGCTATATATCCAATTCCTCCCTTCACCACAATTTTAATATCCATCCTCAGTAAACTGCTATATCATCCAAATCCACAAGCACAGTCCCTGACCTCCAACTCCAACCCTTCCCATAGTCTTGAAAGAAGATGACCTCGTGACCTCCTGGGAACATAGTTTGTATTTAATTCAAGAGCGGTGTCATTGGTCACCTACTCTCCTCTTGCCATTGTGATTTTATCATATTCTTTTTAGATAATAGTAATCAAATTACAAAACGTTATTATGTTACTAGGCATGTCATAAATAAATAAAAGTTGAAAAAAAACAAAACAAAAAAAAACAGAAAAGACAATCTCTATATCATCCCTAAAGAAGCATAATCAGCCATGACCCTGGTGGTTGAATGCCATAAAAAAAAAAAAAAGAAGCATATTATGAGTGACTTGCTAATTACACACACCCTCATACAAGCATTTCATTCTCTTAATTCTTTTGTCTTCTGATAATGTTCACTTAATATTTTATTATTCAACAATGTTTTCAAATATTCAAGAGATGGGTAGTTGTTTTATGTGTGTGTGTTTAATCTTTCTTCTTTTTATTTTGTCTTATTTCAGGATTTATAGAAAGTGGCAAATTATAAATGTAGCCTGGGGATTATTCATACTAATCGCATCAGCTGCTTACAGTTCTAGTCTTGCATCGATTTTAACTACTCCAATGGTAGACGAATTTCCTCAAACTCTGGAGGAGTTAATGAAAAAAGGATTTTCTTGGATTTCTGGGCTTGGACCACTGGATAATCCAGAATATTTTTTTAAGACACAGGTATTCATTACTCCCTTTTGTGCTTATGTATGAACTAATATAAATACACATTTAATTATATTGTAATTAAATTATTTATATAATTATATTAGTCTATATGTACTCTAGCATAAACAAAATTTAAAATGAAGTAACCAAATTCATAATTCAAGCTTCTTCATGCTAACCTTTATCAGTGAAGACACTGATTGAGTTGAGCGTTGTTTAGAGGTGACCATAGCATTCTTCATTATTTTCAAATGGAGAGTTTTTTTACCATAGATATTATTATTAGATGATTTTAGTTGGGGTTCGGTCAAGGTAGATCCAAAACTAACAGAACTAATGTCGTCTACAAAATTCCCTGTTCCACACCTATTTTCCATGGTACTTACATTGGACAAATAAAAAACCCTATTTTCTGTAGAATCAATAACCATAAAAATGACATAAAGAATAAACTAATAAAAACTGCCCTCACTAAACATGTTTTTCATGGAGAACACACATTTGACTTCAAGAGCATAACCATTCTTTCCACTGAACCTTATGAACACAAACGCCCTGAATCTGAAGCCGTTCACATTAACTTACAACACTATCCAGTTAATGACAGAACGGACATAGAACAAATTTCTTCAAATTATTCAAACATTTTCAACATTCTAAAAACCATTAGCCGGTCAATTGTATTTCTTCTCAGTCAAAGAAATGTGAAATTAGGGACAGGACGTCCTCTTTCGTCTTCATGATAGGCAGGTGTGGTAAATCACTGTTTTGTGAATAAATCATATTAAAGAAGATATATAAGAATGAAATTATAAATGTTGGACACTTCCTCCTCCCTATGTGTTTGTTTGTGTGTGTGTGTGTNAAAAAATAAAGTAAAAAACACAAAGACAAATATATACAATCATAAGTAGACTTATACTATTTCACACACACCAAGTATATATATATATATATATATTTATATATGAATGAATGAACACAATTTTTCAAAACCTTTAGAATTTTTGAAGGATGGACTATGTTCATTACTTATTTTCATTAACATAGTATCTGAGCAGAAAAACCTCTGGATTTGGATTTCAGACTCCAGACTAATTTAGCCCCCACCCCCTCCCCTCCTCCACTTCCACGACCGATTTCAGCCATATTTTAAGTTTCTCCAAAGTAAAATTGGGAGGGAGGGAGAAACAAAAGATTTTGATGTTGAGCTATTTACCAATGTGAATGGCTCGATTTCTAAAGAATGTTTTATGGGTAATTTGAACGTATTTTTTTCTTTTTTTAATTTTTAGTAGTTCGGTTTCCTTCTTTTCTGTTTGCTTAATTTCTCTTTTACTCTACTCATATTTTATAAGAATTCACATATTGCATATTTATCTTTCTCGAAATAAGATTTTTTTTTTTACTAGAGTGGACTCGATGAGGAATGGTTAAGATTTCAAAAGACATCTTCCAATTTCATTCATGGGAAGACAGCAATACTCGGAGAAGAGTTGAATGGTATTTTCATCATGCCTCGAGCATCATCATTTTCAAAGGAATTCCTTAACACTCTCATTGTTTCCAAAGAGTGTTTAGCAGCAAATCATATTAGGTGCGTACACCAAGGAAAGTATTCTTTTTTTACCACAATATTGAGTTATTGAATAGATAAATTGAATAAATAACCATGTTATAGCACAGGAAATCGAAGATCTTATTGATGTAATTTAATAAGTCCGCTTTGCAGAAACTGTGTGAATTTCTCCCAGAATAGTTTCTAAGTATTTGTATATGATATCTCTAATTGCAAAATATTTATTTTATCAATTTATTTATTTATCAATCCCTGTTGACTTTCATTCTTCTTAGCTAAAAATTACTTAGCAATTCTTTGTAATATTTTTAAAGTAAAGTCTAAACTTGTTAAATCCTGTACGACTTCTTAAAAAAAGTCTCAGTTTAATTTCTTTCGAGAAAAAACAAAACAGTGTCCTTCGAAATTATCTTAATTTTAAGGCATTATTATGAAAAAATGTTACAGTCGTTAAAAAAATAGGTGAAATTATTAATTATAAAGGGAAAGCCCTTGACCAGCATTGATTAGAAAAATTTAGAGGTGGATATGCGATGTTGGAAAGGATAAAGGGCCCTGGGAGACCATTGAAATTTCATGGGTTCAAACTCTTGCCTCATCCACCATATTATCCAGATCTCATAAATAGACAAAATAAATTTATGGACCAAAACCCATGTATACTATATACTATATCCATAATACGAAACCCTATATCCGTAATACCAAAACCTATGTAAACTATATCCATAATGTATATTTTCTCTTTGCAGTTTAGAGATTCTAAACTGACTGCATGTTTCCTCTCTTAACCATAGTATCTTCTGCATATTGATACCCCCTGTTTTTTTTTCTCTTATTTTAATTTACCAATAAAGAAATATAAAATTACTCGGAAGAAAGGGTTTAAATTATTTTTACATACACATTGCTGCACATTATTGATTATAATTTTTAATAAAATATAATCTTTTAGTTTTATTTCCTTATCATTTGTAAGGATAAAAAAAAAAACATTCAAGAGTCAACAGGCTTTTTTCTTCCATTATTTATTGCATCATAAGTTAGTCATAAATGGTCAGTCATAAGAGAAAAAGGAAACGTTTAGATCTTGTCTAATAAATGTACATTAAATTAATAGTTTTTTAAGACAATTGAATTAAAATTGTATTTACCCCACTATAAATTTGATAAAATATCTCTGATAAATACAGAATCCGCAAATATAATTATTAAAAGACTTTCTGAATTGTATCTCAAACTATTTCAGTTTTATGGAATTTGGTATATAGATTACAGCTGTCAGTACTCGTGTATAGCATTGATCAGATTTTAAATTTCTGAAGCACTGAATTTATATTCAACTCATAAAAATTACCCTTGTTATTATAAATTGTATATATAAATGATAAATCACTATTGCTGTAAATAATAAATATATGAAATTAAATAAAGCATTTTTGTTTATTAAATANTACACACATATATATTGAGCGATTTTAAATTACTTTAACTGAAAGATTGTGGCCTGTAATTATAGTGGTAAAAAAGTCACTTGACCTGCTTAAAGGATTGAGGTTGTGGCTAAAGTTAATTTTAATTATTTTCAATTATTATAATAGTTGACAAGCCTTTTGGTTTTATTTATAAATGGTTGTGTTTCTTGAGATTTTTGTTTATTAAATAATTATTTTTCAATATCAGAAGATACTGTAAAGAAATAAGGTAAACTTCTATACTCAATAAAATATTCCAGCAGATTAGTTGGCCTTTATATTATGGTATCCTACATTCAAAATAATGAGGAGTCTCATTTTTTATATTTTATAGACAGGATTTGTGAAAGATCTGCAAAACACCTCTTTGACACTGTTCAAGCCTGGAAAAAGAATCTGTAAATAATTAATTATTCATATCATGTTTGTGAGGGAAGTCAGTGTGAGGGCATTAATATTCCAGTAAACAATCACTTTCTTTGTTTTTCAATAAACAATTGCCATAAATATTTATTTTTTACTCAAAGCTTTTTTTATATTCATCAACTGGACCTTTGTTTTTGCCCAAGACAATATGAAAACCTTGCACCTATTAAAGTTGTCAAATGGAAAAGCTTTGTGCGAAAAATAAATATTTGTTGCAAAACAAAGGAAGTAGAACCAAGGAAAAAGTATTATTGAGATAATGGGGACAGCTAAATATGCATTTTTTTTTCAAGGAAGTTTGTGCAAAAAACTTTTAAAATACGTCTGATTTGCTTACATTCTAAGAGTGTGTTAGATCGATGCATGCTAAAATAAATCAAGACCATTTCATCTTTATGATCTTATTTCATTATTATTATTTCAAGCTGTTTATTAATCCAAGAGCTGGATGGGCTACTTCTTTTCTAATTTAATCAGTTTTGTATTATCTTTTTAGCTTTATCTAGGTATTTTTTTATGGTATGGTTTTGAACATAATAGTAATAGGGACCTTATCTCAGAAATCGGCGTTTTCATTTATTTGGTTGATAGATAGTTCTATATTTTTTTCAGAAGAAAGTGTGCAATGTTTCACATGTATCTATTTTATAACTTTTATTATACATAATAGATGCCTTATTAAAGCAGTAAGACCAGTAGAACAAGTGGTTTGTACGAATGTGATTGGACTATTGTTTTAGTCACATTCTTTTGAACTCATCCTATAGTCATGTTTTAATTATAGTAATGTTTTCTTGAGATCCGTGGTGTAATTTTGCTGATATGCCTTCTGATCTTTTGACACTGATTCCTCTAGACATCCTGCCACAGATATTGAGTGATCTCCAATTCTTCCTCTTTTTAGTCTTGGCAACTAAAAAGCCTAGGGCTTACTGCAACTGGGCCCTCAATTAACCTGTTCCATTTCATTCTAGCTATCATAAATAAAACTGGCTTTGTTGCAGCTTTAAGCACTTAGACTTTAGACTCTAGGCATTAGTGGTCTGCAGGGCTTCTCTCAGTTTCATACTTCTGACATACATGTCTCATTTCAAAGCATGTGTCCTGGATATTTTCCCTTTTGCATAGTAGCCTCTGTTATGAGCATTCACATCTTTGGGGATGGCCCAATTTTCTCCACCACTATACAATTTTAAGGCCCATACAATTTTAAAGTCATCTTATTCAGATTCTTCTGTCAGTACCCAGATGTGACAGGCTGATGTCTCTATGACTAACATTGGTGATTCTTAAGATCCAGATTTCACTATGAAGTAGCGACTTATTAATACCGAGTTATGGCGCCCAACCTGCCTGTACAAAGAACAAGATTTATTAATGTTAGTTTTTATACCTCAATCTTTTGGGATTGAGTGTCTAACCAATGAATATATGCTTAAAGCAAAGAATTTAGCAGAGATTTATTAGCAACTGAAGCTTATCTAAAATCAAGCTTCGTCAGTCTTTTTCTTTGTCCTAGAGAGCCCCTCTTTTTCACTGCCCTGAACCCACACCTACTGTACTGGATTCACCCTTATGGCTAACTATAGATCTTGACAATCTCTTTAGTCTTCCTGAATGATTCTCTTGAACTTTATGGACTGTGGTACTTAAAGCCATGGTGACTACCTCAAATTTTATACAGAAGGCTTTTTGGACCTTTGTCAATATAAAGCAGGAGCTGGCTATTTTTTCTCAGAGTGTAAAGAGAGATACTGCATTCCCTGCTACTCATCTTCTAGCTTGATCACAGAACTAATTGCATTCATACAGTTGTAATGCAACTTTTCACTCTTCAGCAAAAAAAAAAAAACTTTCAGCAGACAAAGGCATGTAGAGAGATGTCCCATGATCACCAGTTGCTATGTTTACGCGCGGGTAACAACAGGGCACAAAGTAACAGAAGCATTTGTACCCATTTAAATTAAGCAACAACTCTAAATGCAGGGTTTACAAGGAGAAAGATAAGCACTTCCACATCTCTGGAGCATACCATAGATCTAGAGATACCTTCATACTCATAGGTAATGCCTCACTTGACAAGCTCCTCAGTACTGGTTAATTACGGCCAGGATCTAGCCATCTATCTTTGTATTTGTATTGTATTAAGTTTTTATGTAGCTTCTATAGTGAAAGCCCCTTACCTAAAAAAGTGTACTTTAACTTGAGCTCAAATTTTTAAAGACAAAAATTATGGTTACCAAAGTCTAGTGTGAGTAGGTCGGAGGATGTACTATAAAAGTATTAACTTTTATAGCATTTAGAGCAGTAAAAAAGTATTAACATTTTTCAAATTAGAAACTTTGATGATACTATAAAAGTATATTTTAAGTGTCACCAGTAGTTAGGTTAAGTAAAGGGACACCGGCGGTGACTCAACCCTTCCTCACATTTCCCAGTTAAGGCCAAATGTAGACAAAATGGTTAGTAACCCATTAGTAGAAAGCAAAATGTATAGAAGCCAAAGACAGAAAAGATGAGTGAGACCTACAAAAGAGATGTGGAGAAAAGATTGAGAGAGCATAGAGACAAAGAAATGAGTGACCATGATTGATGGAGTGGGGGGAATAATTTGATTCAAAAGTCTGAAGAAAATTTCATGGGTACAAGAAAAAAAAATAAAGAAATAGATGATTCGATGGTGAGTACAGGGATCAATCCAAGGATGGAGCAAAGAAAAAATGCTCCAGAGGTTAACAAGAAGTCTACAGATGAATTACAGGCAAGTGAAAATTGGCCAACAGAAAGTTAAGAAGAATTAGGAGACTAAAAATTATAGAAAATAAAAAGTGATCATTAAATTAAGTTAAGAAGGAATTTAAAAGAGGAAAGAAAAGGCAAGAGTTTGTTTTTGTCAAGGTGAAGTAGGAAATCTGTGTGTTAGCAAAAAGGAAAGGCTAGAAAGATGGCCAAGGTATTTCAGAAAGCTTTGAACCTGGATTGTAGAAAAATACTAATGAGTGGTGGCAGTAATGAGAAAGTTGAAGAAGAAGTTGTGAAAGTCATTCATTCTTTAATAAATGATTATTCACCATGAATAAATAGGATTCATACTGAACTTTTGAAGTATGGAGGATAACCTTTAGAGGGGAAGTTTTCTATACTGATATTGGACTTATGGACCACAGAGGAAATGGCTAATGAATGGTCCAGAGGTGTGAGATGCCTTCTACTTAAGAATGTGTATGACAACTGTAGAGGAACAGCTCTCCTACCCCCAGCACATGAAGTACTGGAATTGCTGATTCATGATGGGCCATACTTTTGTTTGCTATCAGATAATTTGAGAAGACATGAATATGATGTGGATCTGTATCATGTATTCATAGATGTCAAACAAGGTTATGATAGCATACATAAGGGCAAGCTATTTAATACTCAGGGATTTTGGAGTATCAAAGAAGCTTGTATGCCTGGTGTGATCAACACTGAAGGATACAGCTTTCAGAATAAAAATGCTTTGCCTACAGAATTCACAGCAGAAGTAGGATTGTGGCAATGAGACTCCCTTTTACTAGTATTATTTAACTTTGCACTACCGAATGCTGCAAGGCCAATTATAACAAATCCTGGAGACACTATATTAAATAGAATGATGCAGGAACTAGGTTACGACAATTATTTGTGGAGCTGTTATTACCAGTGAATGATATTTCAAATTACCTATGGCAAATAACAGTTCTTTTTATTTTATTAAATTACAATACCTTGTGGTATTGTCTAAAATATAGCTACTTGAAGTTGAGTGGAACTGTTTAAGAAGTAATAAAATCTGCGTGTGTGTCTTTCTCCTTTGTGGAATTGCTAACTCGGTTAATTTAAACTCATATTTACTTCCTATAAGTGTATTGTAATGTTATAATTGAATGAAGAAATATCACTCCTTATCTATTACTAATTATGAGTGATATGAAATGAAATATATTTCATATTCTTGAAATCATAGACTTTTTTCAATTATGAAAGTTCTATGACATAAAGTTTGTATATTATGAAGACAACAAAAAATTTCAAGATTCATTTTTGAGCCTGTCTTGTATTCAACAAGGCTTTATTATTGTACTGATTAAGTCTTGTTGATCTTCATTAATTCATAAGTACTAATCTAATGCATTTTGTATTTCTATTTAAAATGCTTATATAGAGCTTATCTTTTAATATTGGGTTAACTTTGAATCTCCATTTTCAATGTTATTAAGCCCAAGGTAATCAAGTTAACTACCTATGACATTATATGGACTACTTCCACATTCTTGTTAACAGTGTGATGTGCTCTTTGTTCTTGTGTTTAAATGTGTTATGCATATATAGAAACTACTCATTGCTCAATTGGTGACGTTTTTATTTTATTTTTTCATGAGTGCCATTTATATTTATTTTAGTTTTTTTTAAAAAGGGAAGTTTCTCAATTTTCAAAGAACATTAAATTATTTAAGTATTGCTTATCTTTGTATATATACTTCATCGGCTGCAATCAAGAACCAAATTCTCGAAATAAGAATTTTTTAAAACTTTTGATTCCTCTTTAGCTCCACATAAGTTTGAAAATTTAATTTTTGCTTTCTAAACAATTATTAAAACAGAGAGTTTTTCTAAAACCGGACAAAACTAATTTTAATCACTGGTTTTGAGGTAGAATCAACTATAAGGACTTTGAACATTTGTAATAAACTTAATTTTACAGATGGAAAGTTTTTTTGACTGTAGATATCATTATTAGATGTTTTTTGTTGGGGTTCGGTCAAGGTAATGTTTACCTTTACCAAACCCCAACAAAAAACATTTAATATTAATTTTAAAGAATGTTAGTTGACTGTTTATATTATTGAGAAGAAGATGGCTGGGAAAATTTTAATAAATTCTTGAAATATTGCCTTTCTTGAANAGGTGACCATAGCATTCTTCATTATTTTCAAATGGAGAGTTTTTTTACCATAGATATTATTATTAGATGATTTTAGTTGGGGTTCGGTCAAGGTAATGTTTACCTTTACCAAACCCCAACAAAAAACATTTAATATTAATTTTAAAGAATGTTAGTTGACTGTTTATATTATTGAGAAGAAGATGGCTGGGAAAATTTTAATAAATTCTTGAAATATTGCCTTTCTTGAAATATTTTCAGATTCCAGACACTGCAAACCCCACAATCTCTCTACCAAAATGTTTAACTACAAACCATCTCCCAAAAGAGTCCTTTTCTTCTCTGCCAGATCCCTCTCTAAAAATCTTCTGAGCTACTCCTACCCAAAACCAAAAGGAAATGAACTATTTTCATTGTCTAAAAAGTTTCAGCTACAGGCTGATGAGAATAATAAGCTATAAAATATCTTATGACATTAAATACACATATATGAGAGTAGTTGTGAAAAAAAAAAATTTATTTTCCACATGTTTTTCTGAGAAATAGGTAAGGTTCCTATTTAAACTCATAATCATATTTAAACTCACATATTAAAATATTTCAGTATTCTGACTCGAAAAATGTCACCTTACTATGAATTTATTGCTTCTGGATTCACAAGGCTAGCGGAGACAGGAGTTTTATATAAAATGCTTCAAGATGGTCTTTCTTCATCACGAATAAGCAGGTAAGTAAAGATTCATATTATTTGTTATGCCTTAATTATGAACCACAAATTATGTACAAAAATTACATCCCAATTTGTTAATGTACCTGTCCAGATATTACAAATTTGCAAGAGTGATGTAAGATATTTCTATGAAATCCACATTGATGTTTCGCTGATAACCATAGTCGTTGAGCGCCTCTAAACCACAAACAACAACACATTGATGTTTGTTGGAGCCTCCTAAAGCCTGATAATTGTTATTTAATCATTTCTCCTTTTTATTGGAAACAAATTAAATAATTTGTAAGAATGTTTTGTAAACAATTATAATTGATTTATAATTGGGATTAATTGAAATTTACCATTGTATTTAGAGCTTGACCCCCCACTTAGTGATCTACTATTGATGTTTACCTGTCCCATAGCTCTTTGTGTTTTCTTGTGAGAGTGATTCATATATATTTATTAGTAATTAATATATGATATTCATAATTTATATTTATTATAATTAAATATTTATTTATCAGTAGTTAATTATAATATTTTTAATTTTAGATTTATTGTGAAAAATGCCTACAATTTGGGTGATCCAGTTGACAGAGGAAAACCACTTGATTTATCACCAGTCAGAGGTGCTTTTTATATTCTATTCATAGGGCTTACTTTAGCATTTGCCTCCTTTTTAATTGAAATTTTTAATTCCAATAAAATAAAACAGAAAAAGAAAAGCTTGGAAAATTTTACCTTTATAAATTGAAAAAAAAAGTTAGTTAAGATGTGGCTATTTTGGGAAAATTATTTTTAAGAGTTTTTCTTGCATGTATATTTATGGGTTAATCAAGACTTTTTATTTATGAATTAATTATTAAAACCTTAACTTTATATAATAAAATGCATTAATTAATCATAAATATTTCAACTAATAGATTCACTGAGAATGTAATAAAAAAGCTGACATACAGGATCAGCCAAAAACTTGGCAGATTTCCCAAATTTTTTTAAAGATAGACTGACATGACTAATTTGAGTAAAAGCCAATGATTTTGATAATTATTCAATTTGGTCTTCCTCTATACTTCTCCCACTAGCATACATTTTCAATCAGAAACCTATACCATATTTTAACATTGGGGCATCGAACTCTCAAATTTATATTCATAGATTTAGAAAATTACATCTTACACCTATTACATTATGACTGAGATAGTGGAGGTGTGGCCCTCTACATCCACAAATCCTTTAATCCTGAGTCCAGATTGAGTTCTTGTCTTTTAATTTCAGTATGTTAGTCCCATGTGAGTCGTGAGTCAAGATCCATCTTGGGGTTCTAACCCCAGGTAATGAACGGAATGTGAATGTAGTAAAGGAACATTGTTAAATTTCACTATTTCTGGAAAGTATTTTTTCCTCAATTGGAAATTAACTTTAATGTATTTTGCTTCATTGATTTTTATGTTCACTTTTCCACACCTTGAGTACAAGATGATCTTGTAATTTTTTAGAAGAAATTTTAGGATCGGGTTGTGAAGATAGGATATAGCTTGTCGTCTGCAAACAGAGCTAAGAGAGTACTTGAGTTGTTGGGATTTCAGCAGTTTATAGGATGAAAAGAATGGACTCAAGCACACTACCTTGAGGAACTCCCTCTTCCACTTGGTAGAATTCAAAGTAATCTAATCTTTATCGAACCTTAAAGAAGTGGTTCAATAAGGATTAGGTAAGTGAGTGAAATATGAGAAGTCGTCAGTAACCTCCACAGTTCATATATATATATATTTTCAACGCAGAGCACTTTCGAGTCTAATGCCTCATCCTCATTGCTTGAATGTTGAAATTATGAACTGGTCCATTGAATGTATCAAGATTAAATTTTTTAAAAGAAAAAAAAATAAGCAATATGCAATTGTATTTATGCAATCTTTGATAAAAGTTCTTAGCCAAGCCAGTAAAACAAATGTCATTAACAATTTTAATAAAACTTGCTATAAATATTCTGTCTTTCTCTTTTTAAAAAAAACAAAAAAACTTCCTAATCAACTATGGTAAGTTAGAATATGAAAAAAAAAAAAAAAAATATATGAAGAAAAGAGGTTTAGGAAGTTTTGTGTGTGGTTTTCACCAAATGTTCTTTGTTGAGAGGCTGCTGTAAAAAACTGAAGTATACAGATGATGTTTAAAATTATTGAAATATAATTAGTCAGGTATGCTATGCCAGTGGGTGTGTGCTTGTTACTATTTTTGTAACACTATGTAGTGAGCTTGGGATTACTTTATCACTTCAAAGCCTTCAGAAGAATAATTATTTATTACTATATAATAAGTGACTTGTTTGCTCTTGTTCTAAGAAATTTTAAGACCTTCAAATTTTTTATAACTTAAGTTATTTATGAGTTCATAAAGATAAATTAATAACTAATAATAATAGTAATTACAATGATTTATATAATAGTTTCCAAGAGTTAACTGATTATAATGTTTTTTTATAGTAAGAATTAATTAAAAAAAAGTGCATATATTCTTGATAAGGTAAATGTCAGAAAGCTATAAATACAATATGTCTTGCTATAAAAATACAACATAGTATTTATGAACTATATATTATCTTCTTTTTTTTTTCACTGTGTTTCTTCCACAAAAATACCTTATTTTAACAAAATTTGTCAACAGTTTGAACCATTAGAGTAAGAAGTGTTATGGATGTAGAAGTAGCCTAAAANACTAATTCCAAATACTTGGAGTGCCCAGTTTTAATTTGTTACTATCCTTCAGTGATGGAAAATCTAGCACATTTGCAAAAGTTTTCTGCTGACCTTATTTCTACTCAGTGTACTATGCATGCTACAATGAAAAACCTTATCCATACCATGTTATTAGGCATTGGCTCATTTAATAGGACTGTTTTAATCTCATGATGTAGGGAATAATTATTTAAAGTTCTCTTTTATCTGTTTTTTAACAAAACAGATTTAAGAGTACTAATAAAGAACTAATGATAAATGTATAAAATGGCGAATCTTATTCTTCACACTTAAATAATATATTTCTTTTTACTTTAAAGGCTGAGTGCTTTTGGGAGTAAGGGCCCCATTATCAAAGCAAACAGAACATGTCAGAGTCTCTCCCAGACTTCAGTGAACCTGCTTCTGAAGCAAATGATAAACTTTGAGCAAATCTCAAAAATAGCATAAAGTTTTACCATACCTAAAGCATTTCTTGGATAATTTTATAATTTTTGCATTCCTATTAAGTTATAAAAATTAAACAAAGGCATTTAAATGGTTGATTACTTTGCATAATATTTTGATATTACCCATCGTCCAATATCTGAAGGCCTCACTGAGCTGTCCCCACCAGGCCAGAACTACCTTGAGACGGATATACTACCTGGATCACAAATGTCATCACCATACCCATTTCGGGCAGGTTAATGAGCTCCGGGCAGCCAACGTTCTTAGATCTGGAATATACACCCCCTCTCTCGCTCTGTCGGCTACGATCCCACTCTTTTCACCTTCCGATCCCAGGGGCCATCAGATCTTATATATCAGATCATATTATCAGATGTGTATGTACCACTAGGTACGTTCCAGTTGTTGAATAGCCCATAGTATGTGAAATAGTTTTTCCCAGAGTTTCAACCTGTAACCTAACACCACGAGGTGAATTCCTTGAAGATTATTTTTTAAATATGACTATAGAGTTATCAGTGCTGACAGAAAGTTATTTACTTTAAAAATTTAAGAGTTTCAAGAACTATTTTTTTTACGTGTTATATGCTGGGTGTAATAACTTGTAAATATCTTACTTGTTTTGCTTTCGTTTAAAATATATGTGAAATAAATAGATTGAATCATCAGAAGATAACCACTATTATAATCTGCAGAGGAAGTTTCTACTGGCTACCACTACTAATTTACATGACTGTTAATTCATAAAGTTTAGAAAACTAATACTCTTTATTAACAAGAATTGAAGATTTAACTAATGTACTATGGAAGGTCGTATTATACATTCATTGATGTTGGAGGCCAACTAAAATGCAGTTTAGTTTTAAGATAGTGAATTCTGTATTGTTTTGGGGCAAGTTGTAGTAAGAATTCACTGAGAATAATTGAAGTGATGAAAAACTATATTAATAAAAATTAGCAGGATGGCAGGAGTGGAGATCTCAATATTGAACAGTAACAGAGGTGATGGCTTTTACTGAAAGAAATAAAGGAATTGCAGATGGGTGCTTTGATGGACCTGCCAGGCTGTTAGTTTGGAGTAGACTCAGACCATGTGGATAGGAAACCTCTGTAGTTTGAAATATACTACTATCTGGAGGTAAATTTGTTAACCGCCAAGTTTAATGAAGAGAGGATTATCAGGAATTCGGTCTTGGTAGTTGAAGAATTAAAAACGAATTTGTAACTGAAAAAGTTACAATTTAAAAATTAAAAAAAAAAAAAAAGATTTTGGTTACAAATTAGTTTTTAATTCTATAACTGTCAAGACCAAATTCCTGATAATCCTCTCTTCATTATACTACTATCTATTAGCTCTAAGCTAATTTTTTTAGTGGAAAGTCAGAAGTACCCATTATGAAATGAAATTGAATTCTTTGGAGGTGAGTTGTGAGTTAAATGTTAGCAAACTGATGTCCAGTGGCAAGTTATTGCACTCTATTGCAAAAATGTACATTTAATTTTAGATTATTGAAGAAGTTTGTTGCTATATTTATGAGTCCTAGTGGAAAGCTATGAGCAGGTGTAACCATTTGTCAGGGTGTGAGTGGGAGTAAGCTATGTGAGTCAAGATAGAGGTAATAAATTGAAGGGATCTGGGCTAGGGAGTGCTGGTTAAAAGTTGGAATGACTCAAGGAACTCTAGACCATTATTTAAATAAAAAGTTTTTGAGCCTCTACAAGAGGCACAATTATTGAACTATAAGTACCACCCCAAACTTTCATACCATACTACAACTGAGATCCAATTAAAGCATGATATAAGGGCACTGTGTCATTGAATATATAGGATTAGGATCAGTTTATAGGGCGATCAACATCGTGGTTATTACGCCCTATTGAATATATATATATGTATATATATATATATGATTTACTCTTAAGTGCTTAAGAAGAGTACCAGATTGTAGTACAATTACAATTGTAATTTCAATTGTACTTGAATGTAGGATGGTTCATCAGTAGTCTAGTACAGTATTGGTCAAAGAGGAAAAATAAATTAGATTTAGCCACAAGTGTACATTTACTAGATGATCCTCAGCTAAACCAGACTCAATTAACCCGTATCAGCACACTGGATTATTTTGCAATTATAAAGTATAAGAGCTGCAAATGGGTTAAATACAAAAATAGAGGACCTATGATGCTGTACTGAATTATACTGTACTCTATTTTCTTCATTTTTGTCATATGAATGAAGGTTGAGGAAAACAAAGAGGGTTTAGTAATAATCATTAATGCAGATATAATAGTGGAGATAATGTTGAAGAGAGCCTTTTTAGATCTATTATTTTATACCAGGCTTGAATCTTAACTTTGGGGGACGATAAAAATCTTATGAGGGTCTAGAAGGTCAAGAATTTTTTAACTTTATTTGCTGCAACTTTTTTAACATATTTTTCAATAATTTTTAGTCTCATTCAACATTGATATAAGTCTATAGTTTTTAAGTTTGTCTCTTACTCTTGATTTATTTATAAGAGAAACTTTAGCTTGCTTTAACTTTTTCAGAAAATCTGTAAGTGAGTAGTTAGGTGGGAAAGACTCTTATTGCCAGGATTCTGACCTTAAACTTTTAAGCCAAGAGTTCCAGGTTAAATGATTGTAAGCATAGCTTAGTATTTCTCTATATACTTATATTTCTTACTAATTCCAAATACTTGGAGTGCCCAGTTTTAATTTGTTACTATCCTTCAGTGATGGAAAATCTAGCACATTTGCAAAAGTTTTCTGCTGACCTTATTTCTACTCAGTGTACTATGCATGCTACAATGAAAAACCTTATCCATACCATGTTATTAGGCATTGGCTCATTTAATAGGACTGTTTTAATCTCATGATGTAGGGAATAATTATTTAAAGTTCTCTTTTATCTGTTTTTTAACAAAACAGATTTAAGAGTACTAATAAAGAACTAATGATAAATGTATAAAATGGCGAATCTTATTCTTCACACTTAAATAATATATTTCTTTTTACTTTAAAGGCTGAGTGCTTTTGGGAGTAAGGGCCCCATTATCAAAGCAAACAGAACATGTCAGAGTCTCTCCCAGACTTCAGTGAACCTGCTTCTGAAGCAAATGATAAACTTTGAGCAAATCTCAAAAATAGCATAAAGTTTTACCATACCTAAAGCATTTCTTGGATAATTTTATAATTTTTGCATTCCTATTAAGTTATAAAAATTAAACAAAGGCATTTAAATGGTTGATTACTTTGCATAATATTTTGATATTACCCATCGTCCAATATCTGAAGGCCTCACTGAGCTGTCCCCACCAGGCCAGAACTACCAGCCTTGAGACGGATATACTACCTGGATCACAAATGTCATCACCATACCCATTTCGGACAGGTTAATGAGCTCCGGGCAGCCAACGTTCTTAGATCTGGAATATACACCCCCTCTCTCGCTCTGTCGGCTACGATCCCACTCTTTTCACCTTCCGATCCCAGGGGCCATCAGATCTTATATATCAGATCATATTATCAGATGTGTATGTACCACTAGGTACGTTCCAGTTGTTGAATAGCCCATAGTATGTGAAATAGTTTTTCCCAGAGTTTCAACCTGTAACCTAACACCACTGAAATAGACTAATTTGTTAGGTAATAATATTACTCAATATTGTTTCTTACCACTACTGCTAGACTATTTGAAAGAGAAAAGAAAGAGTTTGCATCAAAGGTAATTTTTCGGTCCATTAAAATATAACAGTAGACAGTGCCCTGAAATAGATAAAAATGATTGTATTATTGAATTAGGCTTTTGAAAATTTAATAACTTTATTCACTTAACTTTCTGCAACTGTAATTTTAAAACCACATCAGATGCAAAAGAAAAAAAATTGTTGAAAATATATTAAATATATAACAGGGAAATAAAATATTCTTTAAAATATTACTAATTGGTTAGAATAGTCAAACAATTAATAACAGTTAGTAGTATCCTACTAATGGTAGGATATAAATTTAACTTTAGATACATCTGACGATATAAAAGTGCACACAAATTTTTTTACATTTCAGATTATAGATGTTGGACTAACTAATTTTATAAATACATATTTATACAGAGAAAAACAATGAAGAACTGATTTCCTTACCCATCCTTCTATTAATGTAGGTCTATGAATAGTACATTTTTTTTTAAGCATATGAAAAAATTCTTCATTCTGAAACAAAGCGTTATATCAATAGATACTATCTCATTTTAATTTGTTATAGATATGAATTTAAGATTATTATTATTTACTGTGATTATATGGCATTATCATATTAAATTAACCCCAAATAATAATAATAATGTTTTGTAAAAAATAAACTGAAGGACATGAATATGAAACCCTAATAATGATAGGTGCCAGCCCCAATGGGGAAAACTCTCTTAAATTGAGTAAAAGAAGAGAACAACAGGCTTGGAAAAATAATAGGCCTGAGTCTGGTAGATGTGTGTAAGAGAAGATCTCAGTGCTATGAGTCAGGTAGATGTGTGTAGGAGACCTCAGTGCTAAGAGTTTGGTAGATGTGTATAGGAGGAGATATCAGTGTTAAGAGTTTGGTAGATGTGTATAGGAGATCTCAGTGCTAAGAGTTTGGTAGATGTGTATAGGAGGAGATCTCAGTGCTAAGAGTTTGGTAGATGTGTATAGGAGGAGATCTTAGTGCTAAGAGTTTGGTAGATGTGTATAGGAGGAGATCTCAGTGCTA
>KZ808038.1:232416-245332 GCA_000696205.2 Oncopeltus fasciatus
TATATATATACTAGATAAATACTTTCAAATATGAATTTATCAGCGTAACTAATCAACAACTACTTATTAGGTTATTTCAAATTTATTTTATTTTTATTAATTCGTAACTTATTATGGTATTACGAATAAAAACGAATATTTTGAACGGCACAAAGTAATGTTACTCTTCTTTATCAGCTTTCTGAAGAAATGATTTTTTAAAATAAAAACAATTATAAAACATTTATTTTATTACGGTAACCAAAAAAAAAACCAACTAAGACATTCATTTTTTTTTGTGTTAGCTCGGCAGCCGATGGGTCACATCAATTGATAGGGTTTAAAATAGAAATTGTAAGATTTAAGAGTAGGTTAGGAGCACTTAATCAGTAATTTTTATTTATGCTGTACAAACTTTACTGCATTAATCGTAAAAACGCCGAAAACAAGTAAGTGGATGGTGAAATGGTAATTTCACTAAGACTAAAACGCTCTGGAGCATATAGGCAGACGTGCTTGGTCAAGCGCGTCCCCTCCAGCTCCTAGCCAGCAGGCTGTTATCGGCAGGCTGTTATCGGCAGGCTCACAATATCGTCTAAGAAAATTAAGTAATCTCTGTTCGGTCCCCGGCTAAGCGATAAAGAGAAATAAATATTTATATTTACTGTTTATTTATTATTTACGTAATGGGAGATGCTTACCATTATAATAAAATAGCAATGAAAGGAAAGGACCCCCATTCAGCGGGTGGCTCACAAATATCGCCTCCCAAAAATAAAATAAAACAAGACAAAAATAGAGCAACGAAGACACCTTCACCTTTCAGCTAAATGAAAATATACACACCTCCACAGCAAGTAGAACTACATCGCCGGTTAATAACATCAACCAACAGTCTCACCCTCCGATACCGGGTCGTTTGACCGCGCTCAGACCACTACTTCACAGCTCACAGAGAGTTCACCATTTTTCACAACGATCCCATTCAATGTGCTCACTAATAAAGAAACCATGGAGACCTCTGAAACCTCACAGCGAGTATCAAAGCCCCCTCCGATATAACATATCACATTTTGCCCTGATGTGCAGACAGCCGGATGAGAAATCAATGATAGACACAAAAATCAATCCTGACTCATCAGATTCTTACAAGGAGATAGTACGCCACCTGAAATCAGTAAACGCCCAGTTCCTCCACCACAATACACCGATCAATGACATCAAAGAAGAGCTCAGTGACTTAAGGTTGGTGGTGAAAAACATTCTCAATGTTTTAAGCCTTGGAAGAGGAACAGATAAGACACCCCTACCACTAGTTTTCATAGATCTTGAAAAAACCTCCAATGCTCAAGAAATATATTCAATTTCAGCACTGTACCGAACAATTGTCAAAGTTGTGAGGCCCTACGTAAAAAAAGAGTTACTCCAGTGCCATAATTGCCAACAATTTGGGCAAACCAAAGCCGGCTGCAATTATAACCCGTGGTATGTAGCGGTCCGCATCATACCAGCAACTGCCAAAAGAGACGAGAGGAACCTGCTACTTGCGCCCACTGCTACCAAAGTGGGGCGGGCCCTTTTATCTTTATAATGTAGGAATCAAATATTCTTTGTGTGTCTTCAAATGAATAAAATTTATAAACGTAATATCTTCGTTATTATATGTGTTAAGAAGAACTTTATGGGACATAATAGGTGTAGAATGTAATTTTCTTACTGGAACATTTTAGAATTTTTTTAAATCTTCTGGAAAATTTTTACGAAAATTTACCTGCATTTGGTGAGCGCTTCCTCAAACACCCTCCCCCCTCTTGGGCGAAACTATTTACACTATTTGGTCTCTCACGCTTATAAATTGAAATTCTTCATTTACTCGTTTTTATACCTATCTGAAACAAGAGATACCTGCTATGATTGTGCAACCCTTTGCACTATGAATGAATGCTTAACCATGTCATCCTAAAAAATAAATAAGTTCACTACAGCAAAATTCAAATTANGAAACCATGGAGACCTCTGAAACCTCACAGCGAGTATCAAAGCCCCCTCCGATATAACATATCACATTTTGCCCTGATGTGCAGACAGCCGGATGAGAAATCAATGATAGACACAAAAATCAATCCTGACTCATCAGATTCTTACAGGGAGATAGTACGCTACCTGAAATCAGTAAACGCCCAGTTCCTCCACCACACTACACCGTTCGATGACATCAAAGAAGAGCTCAGTGACTTAGGGTTCGCGGTGAAAAACATTTTCAATGTTTTAAGCCCTGGAAGAGGAACAGATAAGACCTACCACTATTTTTCATAGATCTTGAAAAAACCCCCAATGCTCAAGAAATATATTAATACAGACCTCGTCTCAGCCTCCACGACTAACTAAACGAAATAATCTAAAAATTGCTGGCATCCACACTTATAAGACAGACCATTCTGACGGACGAGCTCATGGTGGAACTGCACTTCTTATTAAGAAATCCTATACCCATCATATCTTACCCTCCACTTCCACCGAGTCCCTTCAATCAACAACGGTGTCTATTTTCACACCTTTGACTCAAGACTTATATGGGGAGAACATACTAAAATTAAAGGAAAATAACTCGATTGGCGATATAGACTTCTATACAGACTCATGAATAAGAACTCCAATTTTACGATAGAAAACAAACTGACGCTCTACAAAACCTTATTACGATCAATCTGGACTTACGGAGTAGAAATCCGAGGTGCCGCCAAGCCTTCCAACATCCAAAGAATCCAGTCCTTTCAATCCAAAACCCTGAGAATAATTGCAAATGCTCCTTATTACGTATCCAATTCCTCTCTTCACCACGATTTTAATATCCCTTTTGTACAAGACTTCACCCTTTTCCACCATTCTAAGCAACTAGCACAGACCAAGTCTTCCAACTCCATTCCCTACAACCCTCCCCGTCGACTCAAACGAAGATGGCCCCGTGACCTCCTGGGGACTTAGTCTGTAAATAATTTGAGAGTGGTGTCATTGGTCACCTTCTCTCCTCATGTGATTGATATTGAATGTCATACTTCATTTTGATCAANCCAGGTTCTTCGTGTAGGACACACTTAGTAAGAGCGAGAAGAATCGTCACTCGCACAACACTTAAGATGCACATTTTTTTTGCACTTAAGACAGCACAAATTTCTGTATCTACTTCTTCATTACTCTTGGTTTCGTCAGAGTTTACTAATAGAGAGGAGGAGAGCCAGGAACAAACTTTTCAAAATTATTTATTATACAACGGGGAGCTGAAGTTATTTTTAGTAATGTCAAAATCGGATACACGATCGGGTAGTTTTTTTTTTCAGAAGCAGTGTGATCAGTCCTGCTCCAACCCGCACTGACCAAGGAGGAACTGTGATTTTTCTCAGATTCCCTTAGATGGGTTTGTCTCCATTAGACTGACAGATCTCATCAATCCGGGGTGCCGCTGTCCTTTGTTATACTTTAGGCAAAGACATTTCTCCATCAGACTTATGGCAAAGCAATGAACGGAAATTGTTCAGGAAAAGGATAACCTGGACAGGCAGTATCTTTAGCATGTAAATTATGAGCGCTGGAGACACCACACCAAAGGAATTAATATCTGGATACTTTCCATGGCTTTTCTATTTATCTACTATGTTTACAAAATGATCTATAATTGTTTGTGTATTTGTATCTGTACGTAGTAGGAGACTTAGAGCGAGTGTCTATTAATTCAATTCATATTTGTTTTACTAAAGACACACATAGATATTGAAATTAAACATCTGTATATGATTACCAACTCTTATGGAGGACAGTTTTTGAGTATATTAATTTGATTAAATGAATTTTAGTAGGTAAAAATGTTTCATTGGATTTCATCCTCAACCGTTTATTAGTCTGTAAGTGTAGAAGCTGAGAAACATAAATAAGTCCTCCTGGAATCCTGTTCATGAAACTCATGAATTAGAGATAAGTCTGGCTGCTAAGATAGGACTGACGGGGGTTGACTGGAGTGAGGCATACATTATATATGTAGCCCCCCCCCCCCCTATTAGCTTTGAGCAGCTCTGGAGGGAAGTGTCACAGGACTCATCAGGGGTGAGACTTCCAGAAGGGTTGAAACTACTTATCAATTCCCTTTTGGTATTCGATCCTCGTCGACCTCTAGGACGGCTCCTTGTTCAGATCCATATCATTATGAGCTACCAGGTGACTCCTAAAACAGTTCATATTCCATGGGCTGCGGCATTAGCAAGAACCCGTATTGGTTCTTCTGCACAACCTGTTCAGTATGAAGCCTGCATGAATAAATCATATATCTACTAAATGATTCCTAAAACATAGTTCAGTGGATTTGGGATCAGCTGGCTTCTGAGTGAATTAATTGTCGTAATGTAACATCTAGTGAACCCTTACGGGACCTTTAGTAGCTAACCCTCATGAATAAATCAGAACAGCTACCAAGTCCTCTCAAACAGACTTAATGAATTCTCTAGAGAGTCACAATCCACAAACTTCAGAACTAGCAGAGATCTTTCTCTTGAGGACCACTATAATGAGTATTCCACATTATTAAAGCGAATAATATGCAAAGTTCAAATGGAGAGTTTTTGATCGATTATTTGCAGATTTTTTTTTGTTGGGGTTCGGTCAAAGTTAATCCAAAAAAATACAATTTAAAAAATGTGTATTTTAAAATTATATACCGAAGTTTCGCTTTACATTGTAAGCCATTTTCAGGGCTATCATGAAGACGAGAGGGGACGTCGTGCCACCTGGATCACATGTCAATCATGAACATGAATTGGATTCAATCATGAACGGATCGAAGTGGATCATGAACGAAACGTTGGCAGATAATCTTCTAAAAAATACACATTTTTTAAATTGTATTTTTTTGGATCAACCTTGACTGAACCCCAACAAAAAACATCTACTAAAAACTGCTAAGAGGCTCCTCAGTTCATGTCTTGTGAATCAGTTAAACTTCTCTGTGAACCCTATAGCGGAACATTGCTAGTATTTTGCTCTTCTTCGGGAAACGAAGTTCTACTTGGATGCACCTTATTAGAATAGGCATAGGTAACAGGGCAGGTCAATAATTATCCGGCAAATAATTAAATGGTTCTTCAAATAGTTCATATTCACTGACTATAGAGTCAGTAAGAGTTCGTAGTGAATTCTCCAGCAGAATATAAAGCTCTTACTTGAGATTCAGGATATGTCTTTCAGAACGACCTCTATCCATAAAAATATAAACTGACTCCTCAAACAAGTCATACATTAAGGACTGAAGAGGAAGGTCACAAAATGGCACCGGCACATTTGTTGTAGAAAATTCCTAATAACTTATCAGAGACTCGTCGTTCACGAAGTAGAGAGAATGGCAACAGTAATTTACACATAAATATTTCATTCGGGCTTGACTATTTACTAAAGTTTCTTATTGCCAAGCTTTCGCGCATCATGTGATGACTTCTTCATGGCTAAAAGTAGAATGATTTTTGTAGAATGTTTAGGAGAAAATAGGACAAGGCTGAAATTAGAATGATATTACTCGGTTTACTTTCAGCCCTGAAGAAGCCATCACATGATGCGCGAAAGCTTGACAAGGAGAAACCTTTCAACATGGTCAAGCCCGGAAGAAACATTTATGAACATAATACATATTTCTGAATATTCTCGGAGAGAATATAGTTGGAAGCTACGTGAACAACGGAAATTTAACAATATAATATAATAAAATAGTGCAATTGTTAATTACTAATGGTAAAATAATAACTGACGACGGTAACTTTAACTTTCAGAAAATTAAATTTAATCTAAATTCAACAATGTATCAAACAGTATCGTTATACATGCAAATCCTTTACACCCCTCTATCATGTATGACCTGCCCTGTGCCATATGCAATTATCAGATTTATGCTATCTGGCTCATGGTTCAAGTACTGTAGGTTCATATGAAATTTTGCTGAAATGATACAAAAATGGAGAGTAAGATTTGGAGCTTCTGTTCACATCATATTTATCCATATATAATGAAGTAAACTAAAACACAATCATACACCAACATAAATTAAATTGAACTACCAAGTTCCATTTTGTTTATTAAAATTATAGTTTGTTCGAAAACTTAATACAGATCTATTAGAACACAGTTTTCAGCAGAATTTCAGAATTGTATGTATTTTGCTTTGTTTCTCCAGTAAAGTTAAAAAAATAAATACATTATTGAATGATTTAGTTAACTGAAAAAGAGCTCTCAGAAATATTTTAATTTTGATTTATTTAAACATACTCTTCATTAAATTATTGCCTTTTAATGTCTTTACTCTAAAATAATTAACACATCATTTTTAATATTTTTCTAAGTATCTATCAAAAACCACATTTACGCGCGGACGCAAGATCATTATATTTATAATTATAATGTAATAATATCATGTAAAATGAGGTACCATTATAATACATAATATTTAAGAATCTGCTGTTTTGAGAAATTTTTCTTGTTATTATTTCTAGCTATTTTTTCTCAAGATGCACGCTCTCCTTGGGGAAATGAACGTCTACTTCTGATAAGGAAATTCTTCAGGACTGGAGCCGACCAATAATTGGAATATTTCTGGCCCATTCTATCCTTATTGTTATGAAATTCCCTCACAACTCCATCAGTGGAAGATCTGTACCATAGAAGATTTACTGCCATAGCTAGGCAACTTTTAATTTGAGAAATTCAATAACTTAAGTCCCATATTATTCTGGTATTTTTTTTAAAGCATATTTTTTTCTTGTTCAGAAGTAATATCCATAAATATGTTCAAACCTTTATTAATGATTTATATTACAATCCTCTAAGTATTACTTGGATCGGGTATACTATTTAAGATCCATATCATTATGAGCTACCAGGTGACTCCTAAAACAGTTCCGTATTCCATGGGCTGCGGCATTAGCAAGAACCCGTATTGGTTCTTCTGCACAACCTGTTCAGTATGAAGCCTGCATGAATAAATCATATATCTACTAAATGATTCCTAAAACATAGTTCAGTGGATTTGGGATCAGCTGGCTTCTGAGTGAATTAATTGTCGTAATGTAACATCTAGTGAACCCTTACGGGACCTTTAGTAGCTAACCCTCATGAATAAATCAGAACAGCTACCAAGTCCTCTCAAACAGACTTAATGAATTCTCTAGAGAGTCACAATCCACAAACTCCAGAACTAGCAGAGATCTTTCTCTTGAGGACCACTATAATGAGTATTCCACATTATTAAAGCGAATAATATGCAAAGTTCAAATGGAGAGTTTTTGATCGATTATTTGCAGATTTTTTTTTGTTGGGGTTCGGTCAAAGTTAATCCAAAAAAATACAATTTAAAAAANTGTCTTTTTTTTTTCTTTTGCTATCTTGAGCCAAGGATGATATATTATTCAAAGGATGTCATCCGTGATTTGAGTAGTTTTAATTTTTTTTTTTTTTTTTTTACTTATTTACAGATTCGTTAATATTAATATTTGACTACATATTGTAATTTAATTTTCCAGGACTCTAGGTAATTTCTTAAAATAATTTATTTTAATGAAAAACCTTATAATTTTTATCGTAATTTCAAAAACATTTCATTTAGTTTACAAGACATCTATGAGTTTCTTTCTGAAAGTATGGCATACCTAAATGAGACTCTCCAAGACTCAGATTGCTAGTGCCCTCTTCTGAGGAAGTTTCTGTGGACACAGTCATAACCCCCCAGGCCTGTTTGCAGTTTTGGAAACTTCCTCCCTTCGACTGACTTCATTAAGAACAGGCTAATATTTGAGGTGTCTTACAAGGAGGTTAATGACGAGGGTAGTTCCTTTCAGCCTACATTTAAGGCTATTTTTTCATAACTTTCTTTAATTTATTATTGACCTTTTTTAAATTTACAATTCATCTTTATAATTGCAATTTATATTTACTTAACATTATATATTTTAGCGAATTTTGAATAAATGCATATTTTTAAAGTCTCCAACACATCAGACTTAATATTCTGTTTGTCAAGACAAAGTACACATACAAATTATTCTATTGGTTTATAGTCTCATAAGTAGTGATCATATATTCATTAATGAGGTTCAATTTCTGTTTTTTAATATGAAATAGATTGCAATAGAGTAATTAGCAGTCGATATACGTTTGGATAATTCTTTTCATATCAACATTTTTCATATTAAATGCTTCATGTTGAAGCATGTAATATGAAAAATTCGAAGAAGAAGCAAAATATATATTCTTTATTATTATAAAAAATTTTATTGTACAATAAGTGTAACTGTAATTTCCTTGCATTATTTATGTCCTGCAACATTCCTACGAAAGGCACTTATTAAAAATGGAACTATAAGGGTTCACATCCCAAAGCTTTTCTCCTCCCTATCGGCATGGAGCCAGCTTCAACAACATGGACTTTCCTCAAAGTACTTTTTTCCTTTTATAAGATCAAATTAGTCATTTATTATTATATATTACCATCTACAAGGAAAAACTGCTTATCCGAAGCAGCTGTTGTGTGATAGACATATTGTCTATGAGCTAAAACACACAGGATATATTGCTAACTGACATCAATAGAAAGTCTGATTCTAAACTTGAAAGGGGTGCAATATCCTGTGATTGGTTGAGTGAAAATAAAATGTCCCTATCAGCGAAAGGAAGTGAAATATACAAAAAGCTATGGGGAAATATTTACTTCCCCAGATACACGGAGAGTTGTTTCGATAGTGATCTCGACCTGACTGGTATCGAGATATTCGTTATTGTCGATTTGTTCTACAGGTATTGTACTCATCCAATATTTACTATGCAGCTGTTAAGCGGATACGATTGACTCCTGCTTTTGTTGCTTCCAACTACTCTATGGTTATTAATTATGATATATTAATTTATTATAATAAATTTGGTACCAATATTTTGCTATTGCTACTTTAGCGAATTTCCAAGAAATTTTATATAGAATTTGGTATCATGATATACATTTTGGAATTTTTTCTAAGGCTCTCTCTACAGGCTCAACAGGCCATAGTTTTTAGCTACATGTAACTAATTTTTCATGTCGATTATCAGTACAAAACGAAAGACTAACTCCGTCCATGGCCACAAGGAGTGGCGGAAACATAAAGGGCGACCAAAATTTATAAAATTATTATATTTTCGTAATAATGTAGTAATGTGTAAACTGTAATTTTCTATTATTTACTTCTATACAATTTTAAAAGAAAGCTCGGGATTCAAAAAATTGGTTGGGCTTCCCATTTTAATATACATATAATAATCAATAAACAAGTTCAATATCTGTCCAGCATTTTGTAAATTATTTAACGGGTTTTACTGAAATCAAACGAGGGGGAAGGCGAGTTTACAGGGAGACCAAATTGAATAGTCAATATTTTGTTACTAAGAGTATTATGAAGGAAAAAATTAATACGGAACAGATCTAAATTATAATTTTGGCAAAAATAGGCTGAAGTAAAGATGAACATTAACTGATTGATGATTGTCTCCCACCCACTTGTCTCTTCACGATCGGCCAATACCATCCTCAGAGACACCAGTAATTATCTTCATTGTTATTCTGGACTTTTATATAACCATTAAAGTAGTTCATTATCATTTATATCTACCATAATGATATATAGGAAATCTGCTGAGAAGCTACTACGCGTCAGGCTTACTTGTTTCTGTGCATAATAAGAAATATTGTAGCATTACAAATGAAATTACAAATGCATTTGAGCTTTCCATGAACATGGAATTAACATTCAATAACAAAGATATTGAGGAATCACATAGTTTAAGTAGTTCCTTGACGATAATTTATATTGTCATTTTTATTAACAACTGATTTTCCTTTAACTATACTTCCCTCCAGAAAATCAACGTTGTGTGTGTGTATGTATATAGAAAATGAAACACTCTCGGCTGCGATATATAGTAATCAAGAAGAGATCCCCGAAAATTTTACACCTTGTGATTTTTTTCTTTTTGGGTGTGCACTGCACTCTCTACCCCACCTGTTCTTGATTAATATATATGTGTATATATATANTACATAGAAACAAAAGTGAAAAATATTAATATCTTCGTTATTATGATTATAAATATATTTATTATTAGTTTTACTAATAATATAAAAAATAGGATATTTGAAAATTTTACTGGTTCACTTTTCAGTTCAAAGAAACCAACTTGTAATTTTAGGTTCGTTCCTGATTTTGGATTATATTCTTGATAACATTAAAACTTGAATTTCACCAACTTTAGCCGACCAGAAATGAGGGGCGAACTGAACCATATTCCTATGATTTATGTATGTAACACTATTCAAATGGTACTTTTACAGGGCCTTCATCTTGCTTGTTTGTTTGATTAGTAGATCTTCCCACCATTAGAGCGCATCTCTATGCTATTAGTTAATGGGTGTGCTGGCTATACGCTCCCCTAGAAGGACATCACTGCTAAGAATTTCACTCAGCTCCTGAGCTGCCGAACTGGGTTTAGGCATTCCATGGGATCTATAACTTGATAAGAACCCCTTGAAAAAAACAACAACAGACAATAGCAATTAAAAACAATGAACTGAGAGTTTATATAAGCAACTATTATCGTGTAGTTATAGCCAGCTATTGATTCATACTATCAATCAATAAGTTATCGGCTCATTTATACCATATCCGATAATGAAACACAATAAATTCTAAAGGTCGTTAGTGTTAATCAAACCCAGTGAACTTTATATTGAATGATTTCCATTATCATTAAAAGTATTATCAGGAATGTCTCCTCCACTCTTCTTTTTTTTTTTTTAACCACAGATACTGATTAATATAACCTTAAGTTGAGGATTTAGTTGTGGAAGTTGTGGAAGAGTATTAACTGTTGAACATCGCAATCTATTGTGGGACAATTGTTATAAATTATACGATTTAAGTTTTTTAAAAAATTAGAAAAATAATTCACATGTACTGAGTTTAGGCATTTTTAATGAATGATAATGCAGTCACGGACATTGACTTACAGAGTATTCTTGTAATCTACTATATAAATTTGTATAATTGTGGCATAATCTATTCTGTTGGCTATAGTGTTTTAATAGCTTGGAGCCTGATTCAAGGATAGAGAGATCTTAGCAGTATGCACAAAAGCAAGTTGACTTTTTTCATCTAAGTATTCTTCCCCAGCTTTTATTAAATACTTAATTTTTAAATAAGTTAGTTCCACATAAGGTAATGAAACTTTTTTCCTCTCTAATGAGGTTAATAAATAACCTTACTGATTTTTTTTTCATTTCGTCAAGTGGGGTTACATCGATACATAAATTATTCTAAATTCCTGTGAAGGACTTCGAAAATGTATATTTATTTTTATAAATGCATCTATTAATATATTACAGTTCCTTTATCTTGATTATCAGTGTCACCTTTTTATATTACTTATTTTTATTAAAAGAAAATAAATGGTTCATGATGGTTCCATAGCTTGACTTTTATATTCTTATTCTACCCAACCAGAAGCTGAAAACTTGGTATGAACGTCGCCTCCTCCAGTTCGTAAGATCAAATTAGTTCTTGCTCTTATCAATGTCCATTATTATCAAAAAGGTAAATCTGCTTAGTTATCGCTGATTTATTTCTTCCCAATCTGCATTTGGATGACAAATACGAAATCTTTGTTCCCCAAATTTTTTTAGAAGCAACAAGAGTTCCTCTCAGAATCATTGGAAAATCTCATAAAATCAAAACATTGTTTTATACACATATTTCAGAACTGCAGGTATTCCTTACATTGTATAAAAAATTTTATAAATTATCCTGAATCTTAAAAGAAAAACTAAATGCTTTACTAAATAAGGCATTCAATGCCTACCGGTCTAACCTCCCAGAAGGAGACAATACACAATGGAATGAAACATGAAAAATCTTAAGTTTCCAGAACCTTCTTATACTTTATTTCCACCCCTAAAAAATTTAAATAATTTAATTTTTAACTAAATCTTTCTTATTTTTCTATTTTAAGTGTTAGCCTTCCTTTCAACTACTTAGGGTCGAGAAGAGAGGGGCAATCTACAGGTTGCCATCCCATTCTCAACGACCATAGCTCAGAACAAGCTTTTAGTAAAATCTAAAATTTATTAGTAATAAATAAAAGATTGTCCAGGGCGGGATTCAGACCCGCAACGCCAGGATCGCGAGACCTGAACGGAATCCAAGAGCTACCCTGGTGCACCCAAAACTAGAAATTTAATTTAAATTTAACTAAATCTTTAGGATCCTGTAAGGATTAGATTACTCAAACTACTATCCTAAGGAAATAGGAGCTCCACAGAGTACTGTGTTTGATCCTATCTTTTTCATTATTTACATAGCGGAAATCCCCACCCACCCAGCACTCACCTGGCCCTATTTACTGATGACAAAGCAATCCTTACCCACACATTCTGATTTTAAAACCATTCACTATCCTACAAGAGCATACGACACTATTCAGGTATTAAGAATGAAGGATTAAAGCAATGAATCCAAATGGGTCCAATTTGCATTTAAGGAAAAATTATTATTATAATGATTAAATTAATTTAATCCCATTTCACTTTCCCTTTGTCAAAGTCTGTCCGCTACCTTGCGTTCCACCTGGACTCAAAACTTATTAAAGAAGAACATATTAAACTGAAGAGACAAGAACTAAAACAACGCTACTGACTACTTAACAGACTATTAAACTACAAGTAACATAAGGGTTATTATTATTTCTACCACCAATGAATATAGAACTCTCATACCTTATATTCTCCGTCTTCATTGGTTTCTGTACACCATCTCCCGTTGGCGAGCGCTTTCGGACATTGTCCATCTTCTGGCCGAATACATACGTTCACTGTCACGGTCCGTATTCAACT
>KZ808039.1:0-14514 GCA_000696205.2 Oncopeltus fasciatus
TATATATACACAAAAGTTTAATTCCTATTTTTTAACAAATTCATTTGTAAAGATACAACAGATAAAGATAAAGATACAAAATTTGTATCTTTTGTTTGTAGAGTAAAAATGACAGTGAAAAGAACAATCTAAAAAAAAATACATTTATATACATCTTAAAAATTTTAACCCTTGTTGATAATTTAAATTTTACTGGATGTCAGCTTGATGGAATAATATAAAAGTAATAAATCTTTCAAGGGCTAAAATTAAATCATTCCACATTTTTTATTCAGCTTTGAAATATATACAGAATAATAATAAAAAAATCATTGTTGTTGGATTTTTTAATATTTTTTTTTAAATTACTTTTCTTCAGTGTTAATTCCATATTTTGCCTTCATTTTATCTAGCTCATCCTTCTTCTTGTCAATGTCTACCCTCTTAAATGCTTTATTAGCCTGAAAAACAAAAATAAGTAAGCATATAAATAATATATAAATGTATATATGTATGTGTGTATATATATATATATATATACACTGAAAACATTTAGAGAAACAATGGAAAAATGAGTAAGAGTATATGAACCAAAAAAATTGTGAGCCAAAAGAGGACTTTAAAGGTATCAATTTTTGAATTATAGATTTCTTCTGAAATAAATTTTCCATTANGCTCTATTGTCAAGAATCAGGGGAGTAACACATGTTAGGGTGTATTTATTCACATTCCACGCTAGAAAAGGTGAGCAGTTAGCAAACAATTCTGGACAAATGATTTTTTTTTTTCAATTCAATGGATAAACGGTACCCAATTAGAAACGGGGTGTTCCCAGGAGCACCCAGGTATCCTCTGAGTTATTACAAACATAGAAACAAAAAACAAAAAAAAACGTGAACTATGAATACAGAACTGAGGACCTTAAGCTCAGGAGTCCAGTGCCCTAAGCGATAGACCAACTTACTCCATATTTACTATTTTCTAAACTAAATCCTAACAAACTCAATTAATTTTTATTGATGCACTGTTTCCACTATTTAAAATTTGAGACTATTGTTGATTGACACAAATATATGTTAAACTTTTTCTTTAAGATAACTGTAAGAAATATCTTTCTGCTTTTTTCCACATTCCAAAGACCCAAGGAAGTATATGCATTATAAACAATTAATGAGAGGGAATAGAATAAAAAAATCCCAGTCCCAGCCAGGACAGCCGTTTCTATTCCCTCTCATTAATTGTTTAAAAAATTGTGTGGGATAATAAACCACAACTAAATTAATATTTATATATGCATTATATTTTTTTTCAAATTTTCAGCAAAAAAAAGTATTTATTCATGCCTAATATAAATACTGAGTACTTTGAGAATATAACTAAGAGAAGATTAGTATAATTTGAAAATAGAGAATCATAATTTATTTTAATATAAACAACTTGAAACTTCTTATAAACAAATATCTAATTACCTGGTAATAGAGAACAACTAAGTAGCGATTACAAACATTGAATCCGGATAAGTGATCACAAGCATTTTTCGCATCAAATATATCTTCATAAACAACAAAAGCTGTTCCTCTAGTTTCTGGAGTATTTCCTCTACAACAGCAAAAGTAACATAAATTATTAATCCTGCAGAACTAATAAAAGATAATATCAGTTTTAACATAAAAATAAGTCACTTACACTCTCACTTGTCTGATGGCACCATATTTCCCAAATATGTCATACATTTCCTCAGCAGTAATTTTATATGGCAGATTTCTGATATAAAGAACTCTATTAACCTCAGGAGGTAGTCGTACCTAATGTATAAAATTTAAATTAACAAGACAATCATAAATTTGTATAAGATAAATTAATTTTGTTTCTAAATAACCATTTTATACATGAATCCATTGTCACCTAGAATCCATTGTAACTAAATAATTTGTTGCAATAAAAAAATGTAAAGAAAAAAAATCGAGACATAAATAAACCCAGAGATTTATTTTCACAAAGATAGTAGATAGTGAAAACAAAAATAAGAATTAGGATATTAAATTAGCAGTACCTCAACTTAAATACACTACACATTATAAAGCACTTTGTTAACAATGCGCACTTACGTTTGCTCTCCTTTGCATTAATGCCATACTGCAATTTTTTGGTATAGGACACAATAATGGTAAAAACAACACGCTAAACAATCAAAACAGTAGAATCGCTCTCAACTGGTTACCTATAGAATAATTCTTACAGCAAAGAGCTACTGAATATGAAACATGTATTGGTGAAGATGTCATAACTCTAAAATCATTGTATTTTATTGATATATTTTATTATTATTTTTAGAGTTTATATAAGGTTTTTTATTTTTTATTAGCTGACAAACGGCAAAATCTGCTTCCAAAGATCCTTCCTTGACTGTGTGTTACAAACTCATTTCAAAACAACATCTAAAATATATACTACACAACGAAGCATTAACACAATGGCAGACAAGATGGGAAAAACACATAAGTCAAGACACTTATATACATTTATACCAGACGTTTTACAACAAACGAAACACGTGGACAGACTTCTACCTGACCCGAACCATTACAGGACACGGTACAGTCAACAGGTACTTCTACAGATTCAAAATTAAAGACTCTCCATACTGTTCCTGTGACTTAACCCACGAACAGATATACCAACATTTAATATACGACTGTACACTAAGTACTGACTTCAGAATGAGATTACAAAACAAATCACAACAGACATACGGAAAATGGCCTTTAAAAGCCAATTTATTGGTGGACAAACTACTCACTGAATTTAAAAAATTTCTCAAGATCTCTCTCGAAAAAATAAAAATTATAAGTGAGAAATATTCATTATATATATATATATTAAAAAAATGTATAAAATACTCACATTGGAGTTACACATTCACTGATTATAATTCATTAATCAAATCTTACGTATATTAATGTATATATGGATCTACCTTGACCGAACCCCAACAAAAATCATCTAATAACTCATTTATTTATGTTAAAATAATTAATTGACTGCTTGGTATACTGATTTATCAGTACATAATTAATCGAAGCTTGATCATGAAGTAGTTTTAAAAATAAATCATGCATGAAAACATTCACCAGAATTGAAACCCCAATGTTTCAGCTTACAATGTAAGCCATCTTCAATCCCTGCATTGCAATCGTTGCGATTAGAGAATAAATTCTTATGAGCATTTTGAGATAGAACTTTTTTTTTTTTCTGAACTCCTTTGTAACAGAATCTCAACTATTGATGTACTAATCCATCATCGTAACAGTAAATAAAAGCGAATGACTCGTGCAACTTTTATCATTAGTTTTCCCTATCTACAGAGCAAAATGAATATGAATAAATAACAAGTTTCCCACTTCGCTAGATCCGTTTTGGAATATTGTTGTAACAATGTGCATCTATGATCAAGAGTGATTATTTAGCGATTAGTATATTGGCATCAATAAGTTATTAAACAATGAAAAATACACAAATATCAAACTTTTTTGATAAAATCATGTGTGCGCATAATATTACCCAAAGCTATGTCCATGCTTCTTATAAAATAATAAGAACAGTAAAAATAGAGTAACCATCCATTTTCTTTCTTGGGTATTCTGTGGCAGGTACAATTAGTCATTGCGGCTATCCAATAGTGTTATAGAGTAAGCCGTTTAGCCAATGTATAACTTAAAATAGGAATTTTAGTTTTTCTATGACTTCTATCCCTGTATTTTCCTGAATATAATATGAATCTAATATACCATATCTAATACGTATAGCAATTTAAAAGACTTCTGATGTGGAAAGTATCATTAAATCGAAACGGCATTTATTATATGCCTTTACCCTCGACAGTAAAACAAACAAATTTTACGATATTTATTACCTCATAATAAGAAACCAAAAATTATTGTTGATGTATTGCTTATTCACTTTCAGGCTCAATTATAATTTTTTCAAGCATCTGAAAAACTTTTCTTCTGAAGTTAAAAATGGTAATGCCAGAATTATAATTTTGTGTGACTATTTATGAGTTTCCTACTCTTTTTACTATCTTATTATTTCTTGTAAGCTCTTTGGTTTGGCTTGCAATACCTTTAATAACAACAAAAAGTTGACCCTTTCTAATATACAGAAGTACAACATTCCCCGTGATTGCTATTTCTGACGTCATCACGTCACAGATATCCCCTACCGTAGTCACTTCCGACATTTAAGGATGTTTAATAAAATTTCAAAATCCATTTCTTATAATAAAAAAAAGGTCAACAGTAAAAATAAGTGAGCCAGAATTTCTTAAAATAAATATTTATATAGTCATATGTGTATTATTTATTTAGTAATGTAATAGTGCCTGGAAAATTTATAAGCGGTGAAGGAACCCATGGGCCATATTTGTGGATGGACAACATGGATAATGGCTACAAGTGAGGAGCAGTTACTTTCTGTGACGTCACAAAGGTAACAATTACGGGGAGGTTCTGTTTGGCTTAGTATAACACGAGATCTAGGCTTAGTATAACACAAGATCTAGGTTGTTTTTGTTTGCAGTTTAGTATAGTTTATCTAATTCGCCAAGTGCCAGGATGTTAGTTGCGACGAAAAGAAAAGGTTCTGAATTACAAGCATATGACAATGAAAGAGCTGTCAAGCGTTTACACGAGGAGGTAAATCTTTAATGTGATCCTGTTCATTATTTATTTAACGAATATATGCTTATATTTTTTTCCGATAATTATTATTCTTTTTTAGGGCATCAAAAGGACTTCTAACTTATTAGCTCCTATAATGGCCCTAGAAGGACACCAAGGAGACATATTCGGTCTTAAATTTCACCCTGATGGAAAATATCTTGCATCTACCGGATTTGACAGGCAAATATGTACTGTATAGAAATAAAACTATTACAAACTTAAATACTTATTATTCTTTTAATTATATTTTTGATGTATTACTTGGGCTAATTTTAGAAATTGCTCGAAGTGCTGCATATCTGAAACATGTTGCTTGAGAGTGAAATTTTTAGACTTTTAGTTTTTATTTAAAAACAATTCATTTTTGGTCATATTTCATACGCTTAAATCTATTAAATTTAAGCTGGCCATTTTTTTTTCCTTTGGCGTTCAACTCTTATCTTCCCCGTATTTCTAGTAAGAATATTTTTGTTTTTCAAAACACGGAAGGGCAACCCCCCAACCCCTATCTAAAAATAATATTTTATGACAAGGGGATAAACCATTGAGGATACATTGATGAGCTTTTAATTGTGGCCATATTGTATCTAACTGATCAGTACAGCAAAAATTTTCAGTTTCTTCATGGTATATTTCTATATACTATTTTTTAAATATTTGTTTTATAAATCCTAGCAATCATTGATTTTGTTTATCTCATATAATAGCAGTTGTAGTACAAATGAGTACCTTTTAAGCACACTGTTTTTAAATGGGTTCTATCGGCTGAAATAATTATGTTAGTTAGGGAAGTGAATAGTAAGGAAATTGGGTTTAATGGTGATGCGAATAACCTGCCCCCTTGGTTGATGCCTCTCTGTCATGTGGTTGAATCCTATACTATCTTACTTTTCTTTTTGTTTTACATACCTGGGTTTTTGCTAAGGTCCCTGGCTCCCGCCTGGAAAATAACATTTGTAGATTAAAAGAAGAGATAATGGGAATGAAAACAAAATAAAAAGCATAACTGGGATACATTGATATCACTAATTGATGTATTTTCTATACAGTTATAAATTTAATGATTATTCGTGAGTTCCAACTGTATGCACAATTTGATACTGTCAATTTTTCCTATTATTCTACTAAACTTTTATCATATAATTCATGTATATTTTTATTATCATAATTATAGCCATTCATTTTTGCTCTAAAGTGTATTCTTTCTCCACAGGGGATAATTTTCAACTTTCTCCTTTATTATATATGTATAAGTTATAAATTATTATATTTAAAAGTTAAAATAAATAAAGCTCTGTCTTCCCCAAAATGTCAATATATTCAATTAGCTTGCTCAAACATTCTCGACCCTATTGGGTCATCTTCAGGAGCTATAAAGAATAAAAAGTGGAGTTAAATGCTAATTCAAATTGGCTAAGTGTTATATAAAGAATTACTCAGTGTTCAAGAAATTTATAAAGAGTCTTTGTTTGAAATGCTCCTTGCACCTAATTCTTAATATTCATAGTGTTTTGCCAACATGCATGACCTGGCAGCTCACATTCCTGCTCGTTTTTTCCAGGTCTCTCACCCTTCTTCAGCGAGTCTTTCCTGTTACAGAGTCAAAAACATGTGAGCGAGCAAATTAAATATATAGAAATTTTTGGGAAGACTGAGTTTTATTTATTTTGCCTTATAAATAATATAACCCTGCCAAAACAAAGATGATTGTTAAATTTCATTTATTTTTATGGTTTTGTTACAGATATATGGAATGTTTATGGGGAGTGTGAACATATATCTACAATGACTGGGCATTCTGGAGCCATTATGGAAATACAATTTTCTACTGATGGGAATACTATATTTACTTGCAGTACTGATCATACTGTTGCATTGTGGGATTTGATTGCTGGGCAAAGAATAAAGAAACTCAAAGGTTTTTATTATACTTACTGTATTTTTACTTGATGCTTGAGCAGGTGTAATTACAGAGCAGTATTGTTCTGAATGCTGACTTATCTGTTACTACACATACATTCTTTTTTTTAAATTTTGTTCCTCCTTAATCAACAACTGTATTTTTTTTTTCTTTCTTTAAATGTCTACAGAAGACATTTTCTCTATTGGCTTTAATCTATCTACTGATGAATAATTTTAAAATGATAGAATAGGTTTCTATAAAATTCATCAAGTTTCAAGACATTGTACTACATAAGAAAATTTAAAAAATGAATAATAGTTCTTTAGAGTCACCCTTCAACAGAAATGCTGCGGAAAACCTTATTTGAACTGTTTATTGCTCTGTTTCTTGAGTTTGCTTAATACTGTTTCTGCTGTTCATGGATCATCCTCAGGGATTGGTGAATTTTTCTCTAACTCCACTTCCAGTTCTGACTGGTTATGCAGTATGAATGGCATGCAGTTTATGAACTGCTTAATAACCAGACTGCACAAGGCAACATATGCAACACAAAATGTTCTCTCATTTATAAGCTAATTAACATAACTAACTATTAACAAGACTAGCAAATTAACTGTACTAGATGGTATTCCAATACCATCAGAATTGAAGATACATGTCAACCAATGATGTTAAATCCTATCTGGGCACCTTATGGTTAACTTCCTTTGTGGCATCCCACATAGAAGGGGCGTAAGCACACCCATTTTTATATATATATTTATAAACTTTAATTTTAAACTGAACTTTATTTATAGTTGCTCATTTATATGGTAGAAATCCATTTTATTTTACTTTAGCTCACTTGAAGCAAACCTCTTTATCTTCCTACTCACAAGTATCACCAACTTTGTCCCTTCAAATACAAGCATGCAATTGTGCTGAACTACCTTGTCTGTCTTTTGGATGATTTTTATTTATCAAAATGCATTTTTTTTTTCCTGACAACATAATTTATATTATTATTTCATTTAATAAGTTTATAGAAGCTTATAAATTCTATAGGCCTTAAGAAAATGTGTTTTATATATATGTAAATCTAACCCAAATTTAATATAACAAATATTTAAATTTAAAAGTTAAAACTTACAAGCAAATCAACAAATTTTTAAATAAAAGCCTAGAGACTTGTTTCAATCATTATAAAACACAAAAGCTCTTCACTCTTTAGCCTATTGCTTCTATAGATACTTTCTATTCTTTCTCAGTCTTTTAAATTAGTTTTCAGTGGCAGTTTTCGAGCATTTCTAGGGTCTTTGTCTTGGAGCTACCAAAGTGTCAGTTTTGGCATTAATATATAAATAATTTCTAACTCAAAATCATAAATTTTTATTTAATTATTAATGTTTAATTTTGTTTTATTTTTAAGGTCATTCAGGTTTTGTCAATTCCTGTCATCCATCTCGAAGAGGCACTCAGCTTGTGGCCAGTGGATCAGATGACTGTTCTATTAAAGTCTGGGATCCTAGAAAGAAGGGCCAAGCCACCACACTGGTCAACCCATATCAAGTTCTTACAGTTTCATTCAATGACACTGCAGAACAAGTATTTTCTTCTGGAATTGACAATGAAATAAAGGTAATGCAAAGCTATTAAAGCCTTTTATAGTCTGTATTGTACCAAATATTAAACTAATAAAACTATCTTAATGTTCAGAACTAAGCAAGATAAATCTTTTGTCCGGTTAAGAAATGGTTATATTGACAAAATTAATATCAATTTTTTTTTTTAGCTTTTAATTTTTTTTATAATTCCAAGTTCACTATTAAATAAAATATTTTATTTGAGTCTCTCCTTTGTTCATAGGTGTGGGATTTACGAGGCAATAATGTAGTTTTGAAGTTGAGAGGTCATACAGATACAGTAACAGGATTGTCTCTATCAACTGATGGCTCGTATCTACTGAGCAATTCCATGGATAACACACTCAGGATTTGGGATGTAAGGCCCTATGCACCACCTGAGCGATGTGTGAAGATTCTCTCTGGTCATCAACATAACTTTGAGAAGGTATGTCTTCCAAATTTTTGATAGCAATCCACATGTGTCAGAAGGTCTTTTCTACTATATTGCTACGAAACAAACTTTTTCTCTCATAACATTATCTGTTGTTAATGGGTTTCTCCTTGAGAGAAAAATCAGGACCATATAAGTTACTTATATGGCTCCATTGTTCATTGTATTTGTACTTTATTATGAGTGAATTTGTGCATTATTTAACTTTTTGTGTAAGTGATAATATATTTTGTGAAAAAATTAGCTGAAGAGAGTTTGAATGATAATAACTGAAGTAAAAAGAAAAATCATAGAAAACTACATTAATAAGGCCAACAAATTTTAAATAAGAGTGCTGGGGAAGCTGAGGTCCTGGACAGTTCTAGGACATTTGGTCCATACTAATCCAGGTCCTACAGGTTTAAGTTTAAATCCCTCCCAATGCAAGCTTTTATGAAAAAATAAAGGTTTTCCTGAAGCCTTTGAGGCCGACGAATATATCGTCTTATGCTCGGAGGAGATGACATTGTCAAGCTGTTTAAATTACTCTCGTTATTTACTTTTTATTTAAAATTATAAATATTAATTTAGTTGTGGTGTATTACCCCACATAAATTTTAAACAATTAATGAGAAGGAATAGAATAAAAAAATCTATTTGTCCCAGCCAGGACGTGGGATAGTAAACCACAACCAAATAAATAGTTATAAATAAGACTATTAGTTCACTAAGTTGCCTTAGTTGCTCTAATTTTTTTTTTTTTTTTTTTCTAGTTGGTTCTGCATCAAGTGATAAAACTGTCTATCTTGGAGAATTGGAAGATTGAATGCAATTTAATGTTTTATACTTTAAAAGTTGATTTTGCATGGTTTTACATGCTTCTTATGTGTAAATAAAAGTAATTTTTAAAATGTAAATAAAATAATATATCTTCTCTCTAGCTTTATTTGAATCCTTCTTTCCTTATGAAAAAATACCTCATTAATGAATTTTGAAGGACCTGCAGCATTATAATTTCAACAAAAAAAAGCTTTAAGTGTCATTGAAGTTGAGGTGAAAATTTAGAATGTCATTCAGTAGAAAGAAGGCTACTGTATATAGTCTAAAAAAATTAATCAATCAAGGAGGTTATAGGTAACTCTCCTTCTCCTAAAGGTTTACTAATAATATATTAGCTGTAATAAGTCTAATATAACCTTTCTAACAATTCAAAAGAAGTAGCCATAAGTACTTAGACAACTCATACCCTTTTGCCTTCATGATAGCCCTGAAGATAGCTTACAATGTAAGTGAAAAAGTCGGCAGATGATAAAAAATACATTTCTTTAAATTGTATTTTTTCTTTTGGATCCAACTTCACCGAACCCCAACAAATCCTATACTAGTACTAAGCATGTATAATTCATTATCAATAAATACCAACTTTTGATGTCTCTAACCCTCGCAATTGATTTACATTAAAACAAAATAAGGATTAAAATGTGTTTGTCATAAAATGATGAAACTAATGAATATGAAGTTTTCTTTTCCAAATTAAAATTTTTTAAATGCCTGCATTTTTCATATTTATTTGAAACTTAAATAACAATATTTCCATAATTTTTAGATTTTTCTAAGGGAAATCATGCTATCTATGTTGGTTCCATGGCAAGACTTGAAAACGTCTTTATTTGCTTCTTCTTATCACAAGAGCTAAAAATATAAAATAAAACAAATTGCATATTTGTCCTTAATGTCCCCTTAGAGAAAAAATTTTGAATGAAAAAGTGCCTATATCAGTCATGTCTATATAAATCATAAAGCTTGTAATATGCATAAGCTCTCAAGAAAGTGTGATTATCAAACATTCTCTTCCCTGTATATGTTCGACACTTTCTTAACACATTTGTTCATGCAGTAAAACAAATAATAATGGATAATACAATGTAATGTAGGCTTATATTTATGAATAAAACTGGGTGAATAAAGAATCAAAATAAGCTAAGTTTAGGTGATCAGAAAGCAGGAAACCTTTGCTCTTATTATAATTGGCTGAGAAGGCGAAGCTAAGCCCCATAAAAAAATAACCCAATCAATTTGATATAGTCTGCTTATCTGAATGAGTCAAAAAAAAAAATTGTAATTGCTGCTCCATGTATCACACTACATCATGATAGGATATAATCTATCTAATTGAGGTTAAGGAAAAATCAAGGAGTTGAAATGAAATAAAAGGACAGGTAAAGTTAGAAATTCCAAGTAGCAACACTATGCAAACCTGGGATATTTGGAAGATATGTGACACGCAGAAAATATTCCAGCAATATTATTACCAATATGAAGATGTTGATTTTATTAGATCATTTGTTCACTTCTGCAGGAGGAAAAGATAGATGGAATATGAAACGATCAGCATAGCAAGGAATTGTTCAAGAGCAAATAGGAGGACATTAATGTAGAAGAAAAAGGTAACAAGTATATATTATGGATATGAGAAGCTTAAATGTTTTCAAGTTTGTGGTAGAGAATTGAGGAACTGTATATAACGATTTGAACAAATCTATTGGGATGAAATGTTAATATTTTGCTAGTAGATGTTTTTTTGTTGGGGTTCGATAAAGGTTAATTTAAAAATGTAAATTTTTTAATTATCTGCCGACGTTTCCATCTTCAGGTTTGTCATGAAGGTGAGAGGGGGCGTGATGTCATTTGGTTCACATGTTCATGACTGGCTAATAATAATAAAAATAATCTACGGTCAAAAACTCTCCGTTTGAGATTAATATTTTGCTTGTCCAAGGAATGTTGAATAACATTTTAAGCTAAACAAGAAAAGATAGAATGAAAAATTTGACTGTTGGACACAATTCACTAATCTATCATGAAAAGTAAATATATTAAATAATTTTTTTTTTTTTTTTTAAATTTTGCAAATCAAGTGCAGATTTCTCATGTTACATTCAAGATAGACTTACATAATAGTATAATAATAATCTTGATCTTATCTCAGTAACAATTATGATAATCTTATTTTACAGTGTAGAGAACACAATAAGAGAAAAAGGTGAGATCGCTTATTCTGTGTATAGACTGAATAGTGTGTGAAAAATTTTCATAGTCTTACTATCTTCCTTAATATGCGTTTTACATTAAAAATGTCATAGTACCAGTGAGAAAAAAATTTAATTTTCCTACCCTGGTATTATATAAATATTTGTCAGAATGCTAAGTTATAAAAGTATTCTCAATCATGTCTTTCCCTGAACCCGATTTCAGCCCAAAATGAATTAATTCTGAACAATTAATGAGAGGGAATAGAATATAAAAAACTATCTGTCCCAGCCAGGAATCGAACCTGGATCTCCTTCTATCCGGGCCGGTGNTACGTTATGAAGAAAATGTTTTTTTTTTTTTTTTTTTTTTTTTTTTTTTTTACTTAACAGTCAAAAAGTAAACAGCCCAAGTAACAAAAATTAATCTTAAATTACTCATGAATATCTCAAAATTACCAATTATTTTGAGGTATTCATAAGTAATTTAAGATTAATTTTTGTTACTTGGGCTATGATTGTGCTCACATCAAGTTAAATTGTTGGCAATAATGAAATAATTACCCAAGTAATTATTTCATTATTGCCAACAATTTAACTTGCACGTCATCATCACTATCGAAGTGACGTCAGGAGAGATCTCCGAGGCGGGGTTGTGGTCACATCTCAGAATGCAGAACTAAACTGGGTTCTGAAACTGAACTTTCAGTTTAAGTCTGCACTCTGAGATGTGACCACAAACACCTGTCATCACTATTGCCCTGATTGATGACTTACAAGTTAAGCCAAAACATCAGTGATAAAAAAAAAAACAATTACCCAATAATAGTGGAGTATTTTATTTTCCTGATCCTGGCTGAAACGCTGACTAATCTCTTCAGATTATCTGCTTTAACTGAATAATTATTTGATGCTCTACTAATGAGGTGGTTTCCCTAGTTCTTGCGTATAATAATTTTATTATGTAGTAATTTAAGATTAATTTAATTGTATTTTTTGTTATTTGGGCTGTTTACATTTCACTTTTGAATATGACATGTTTTAATTTTAAATCTTAATTAAAGTAATTTCTATTTATATATAATTTTTCCAAAAAAAAAGTTGGATTTTTTTATTATATTGAATAATCAAGAGGAGAGTTTATTTGCCCATAGATATTATTTTTAGATTATGTTAGTTGGGGTTCGGTCAAGGTAGATCCAAAAAACTCAAATTTAAAAAATGTATTTTTTAATAAAGAATTATCTGCCAACGTTTCGGCTTACATTGCAAGCCATCTTCAGGACTGTAAATATACCATGTCATGAGACTACAATCATAATTGAAATTAACATAATGGAGAATTCCAATAATATAATGTGATATCAAGAGTATGAATGTAGAAAGCTATGTAAGAGAATTTAAGATTTTGAAAAACAAATTTAAAAAAACATGCAAACAACAACTTATTGACAAAGAAAATATTGAATAACATTAAAGCAGTAATTGGCCACATCTACCTATCATGAAGATGAGAGAGGACGTCCTGTCCCTGAGTTCACATTTCCACGAATGAAGTATAAATTTTCTGTGGGATGTAGCAAGGTGGGGGAAGGAGGTAAGAAGCGGGAGGTACAAAGGGAAAGCGGCCTGTTGCAAGAGAGAGCAATAAACAGGACAAAGGAAAAAAAGGAAGGGTATTATTGGGAGTGGGTAACTTTGGAACTGGGAAAAATGTTTGACAGGTTTATTGAGAAGGAGGGCTAATGGTTTTTAGAATGTTGAAAATGTTAGAATAAGTTGAGGAAATTTGTACTATGTCCGTTCTGTTCTTAACTGGATAGTGTTGTAAGTTAATGTGAACGATTTCAGACAAAAGGCGTTTGTGTTGATAGGGTTCAGTGGAAAGAATGGTTAAGTTCTCGAAGTCAAATGTGTGTTCTTCATCAGATCACTAAACATGTTTTTCATGAAGAACCAACTAACATCATCTAAGAGTATATTGAATATTATTTCTTTATTTTATGAAGTTTTATTTATTTTTTAGTGATATTTCAATTGGCTTTAACTCCACTCCAAGCTTTGTAGCTCCTAAAAATGACCTGAAGGGATCAAAAACGCTTGAGCGAGCAAATTTAATGTATAAATGTTGTGGATAAGATAGTTTTATTTATTTTACCTTATAAATAATATAACTCACAATCCGGCTTAATAATGAAACCAGTTATGTCCACAAAATTAATTTATCCCTAAAAATGTTTTTCCTTGGTTCAATGTTATTTAAATATAAGTCAAATATATTCATAGTAAAATACAAAACACAATAAAATAGTATAAATGTCAAACCATCACAAACTAAATAACTACAATATTTAGTATTTTTTAGTGCAAGGGAACAGAATAAAAAATCTGACTGGCTGGGACAGTTAGATTTTTTATTCTGTTCCCTTGCACTAAAAATTGTTAAAATTTATGTGGGATTAAATACCAAAAAAAAAACAATATTTAGTTTGTAACTATAGAGTTTTTGTATAATAATGTATATTATACTTAATGCCCCTGCAATTTGACATGTACAGCTTGTAAATATAACTAATTGGTAATAAATGGTTTAAAAAATATGATTGATGAAATAATGAAACTAACAACAAATTATTTATAAAAGTGATGAATTGAGGTCAGTTCTCTACTAGACTTTAGAAATATATTTGGTGATAATTTAGATAAAACAAAAAAAAACATGTACATGTAAAGAAAATTACTCAACAAATCTGTAATGAAAAGTAGTGGTGTCATATATACCCAATATGTATGTATTACTTTTGTATGTGTGTGTGTGTATATATAGAATTTACTCCGTTGTTCCTGG